>JAUPMG010012068.1:0-15590 GCA_031762675.1 Pachysandra terminalis
GTCTTACCCTTGGTGAGGCTGGGTGCTAGTAGACATGTATGGTCTTACCCCAGTTCTCTGATAAAGGTTTGTGAGAAGAAGTAAGTAGATATGTGAGAAAAGGTTTCCAGGATGGGTGCTAGTAGACAGATGTGGTCTTACCCCAATCCTGAGGCAGTAATAAAAGTAAGTACGTTATAAGTGTGGCTGTTATGTTCCAAAGAGTTTACTATAAAAATTAGTATGTAATAAAGGTAAACAGTGATAAAGGCATGTATGTATAAGGAAATTATGTCATAAGCGTAATGGTTATGTGATAAAAAGGGTACTACATGATGATTAGTTATGTGATGATAAACGATTGTAATTGGGACTAATATAGAGTGGCTGTGTTATCTCGTGTAAATGATAACTTTGCATAGAGAATAATCATATGAACATCCGATGACTCTTTATTTTTGTGCTATAGACTTGCTGAGCTGTGTAGCTCAAGCCTTTGTGGCATTATCATTTCAGGTACAGTAGATTTTCTTGATCAGCTCCTGAGGGAGGTGTGATGTGATCCAGAACTCGAAGCATTAAGACCTCATATTTGGCATTTTGTGAGTATTGACCCTTGCTGTGGGTCCAGTTTAAATTTCTAAGATTGTATCATATATTGTGAATGATGTAAATGAGATTTGGTGCATCTTTATGTTTGACGCATGGTTTGATGTGTATATTTAGGTTGTGATCCAAAGTTTATTCCGCTGTATATGAATGTTTACTTTTGCTCAATTATTATGTGATTTCGGGATTACCACCCTCTGAATTATGCTGATGATGATTGGATTGTGGTTGAGGGTGAGAGTCACGGCTTGGAATACCAGTTTATGCACGTGTGTGTACACGTGTCATACTATTGGGATTCGGGACGTGACAACAATCCTCCCTGTGATCTCCCCCCAACTGAGTAGCGCTTCTGACTCTCTTCGGCTCACTAAAATTCCAACACAATCATAGCCACTCCGGTTTGCGGGTATCCGTAGCCTGCCAGCCTCTTATGGGCCCACCCAAGTGACAACCGCCCACGTGACGCCCATCCAGAATTAGGCTTCACAAACCCGATAACCACAAACAGAATCCTCCTCAACAGGTAATGCCAATCATCCAGTAAAGTCCCACGACGAATTGTACGAAAACAAACCTCTATCACCATACGAACCATTACTATCGCAAACAACTGGAATACCACTTATCCATAACAACACTCGTAAACAAGTCATGCACTCCACACAAAGATTTTCATTAAGTTACCTATCTTGTTTTAGCTGCAATTCCTCTTTGGAATTAAACCATCATAAATACATCCCTTCTTTATAATTACGCTAACATACTTTCCTTTTCATAAATTTTAGGGTATTGATGTATTTGCAATTACATCGTCCCTTATACTTATGGAGGAACTTGGTCAATGTTAGAGTTATACATATATACATACGTTTTAGCAATCAACATCTTGCGAGCCTTTGGTGGTTGTATCCCATTGGAACTTCCATTCCAATATACTCACCAAACACGTAAATAGGATACATATATACTTGAATGCATCCAAGAAACATGGCCAGAGAATCCGTTATTGCCGAAGATGCTCATGAAAGAGCAGCTGCTCGGTTCTAGATAAAATTTGGAGAGGATAAGGTAGTAATTCACTCAAACTTTTCCCTCTTTTGTTTTTTTGTTTTTTTTTTCCTTTTTTTGTTAAAGTGCAAACACAGAAACACATGATTGTCCTTGAGAACTTGTTAGAAATTACGTTACTCAACAGATCTTGAGTGGAGTGGCGCTACATTGTGGCCCTCACAGATTTTTTTTTTCCCTTATTCTTTTTAAAGTTAGATTATATAATTTTTAAAATTACAAGTTTCTACCTATTTTTTTATGTATAACTATTTAAAGTTTTAAACATTATATTTTATACATATATTTTAATAAAATTAAAGTCTCGCACCTATTTAATTTTTTATATATTTGTTTATACCTTATTTTATATTTTATGCATATAACTTCTCTCTTCTTTTAATCATTTTTAAATGAAGCATTAAACCCTTATATTTTGTTATGTTTTTATTTTCTTTAAGTGATAGATTTATTTATATTTTATATTTGTATTCTTACAATACAAATGTTCAAAGTTTCGGGACCAAGGGTCGGATCGGTCTCAACCGATCCCGGTTCGAACTAGCAATACTGGCCGATCCAGATCTGGTACAAAAAGTGGACCGCTCTTAAATTTTAAAATTAAAAAAAAAAAAAATTCGAATCGACCAGACCAGTCGTTGAACCAATGGTACCGGTTAGGACTGACCAATACTAGACTCCAAATCGATACCGGTTTGGATCGTCTAATTTATAAATTTAAAAAAGAACAAAAACAAAACAAAAAAATGTCAGATCGATATTACCAGCCGGTCCATTCCCGTACTGGTTGTAACAGTCTGGTCCAAACCCTCATAATACACAAGTTGTATCGTGGCTTGGGACCAGACCGGTCTTGTTCAATCCCAGTACAGATCGACCGGAACGGACCGGATCGATCCGATCCTTTAAACCTTGCAAAATATAATATTTTTTCACTGTTTCATGATTTGGTATGGCCCCCCCAAGAAAAAACTTCTGGCTCCGCCCCTGACTACACTCGACTTGATTTTGATGGACATGGATCTTCTGTTATGAAGATCCCTGTTATGCTCCTGCTATGTGCACAGGAGCATAACACGCGTCCTAGGGGCTCACCACATTAATCGGTTTGGCAAGTCACTAGTTAATGTGGTGAGTCCCTTAGGACATGTTTTATGCTCCTATGCACATAACAGAAGCATAACCGGGTCTTCATAACATAAGATCCTGTTTCGATTTTGATTGTGTTTGTCCGAAATGTTTTAGCCCTAAAAGGAGGGGGGATTCTAAAAACTTGAGTTGCCTATTCGGGTCCTAGTTCTCTTTTGTGTTTGGCCCATACTTAGAGACCTAGGGTTCGAATCCCCTGCCAACCTCATCCTGACTTGCACTGTTAAACCCCCTTCTGCATTGCATTGGCTGTTGTGACAGTTATTTTGTCATGTAGATTAATAATTTGACAAATCCAAACCGTTCATTTGACAAAGGACCTCCATATTAGTCATGTGTACACTACTTTAATCTATATAAATCCCAATAATACATGTGTATTACATTTTGTTACATGTAACTCTACGTGTACATTAGGTCTATCTTACACGGGTTAGTTCAACTGGTAGGCTCTCCAGCTTAGAAAGTAAAGGTCCGAGGTTGGAACCCCCAGGCATACCTGTTATACGGTCCTCGTGGGTGGGTTCATGTATCCGGGGTTTACCCTCTCCATACTAAGTGTGGTTGTAGTAGCCAGTTGAGCTAACCTGTGTGGAGTTGACCTAATATACACATAAAGAAGTGAGGTTTCCCAAATAAATTATTACGTGTGAGATACCTGAAGTGCACCAAAAATCAAGGCTCTTAAGAAAAATTTATTTTTTCCCTTCTTCAACTGTAACTATAGTTATAAAATCTCCCTTTTGGTATGGTTGTTTGCATCCCTACCCAGCATAGCTATTAAGTTCAATTTTTTTTTTGGGGTCTTAACCACGTGGTGTCCCCACACCCACATAGGTGTGGGACTAATCCAAGTTCGGGGCGGGAGCATTGATTCGAACTCCAGACTTACCTCCGGAGACGCCTACTAGAGCCCACCTTGCTACCAACTGAACCACACATCGGTGGTTATTAAGTTTAATTTCAAAATCTCTCTTCTAATACCTTTGAGACATTGTAAAAAATATGATAAAAAATAACCTATTAAATGAATTATAAGCAATTTTAAATAACCATTTCTGATGATGTAGGGCCCCACTTTTTATGCATTCTTTCGGACCGTTGGAGATGAACAACAAAAGGCAATAATAGATTCTGGAAGTTCTAAAAACCTTAGAAGAGTATGGCCTTGGAGATAAGAAGTTTTTTGGTGGCAATGTGATTGGACTGGCAGACATTGCTTTGGGATGGATGGTTTGTTGGTTGCCAATCATGGAAGAAGTAATAGGAGTAAAACTGCTAGAAGCTCAAGCCTTTCCTCGTTTGCTTGCATGGATGGAAAATTCTACGGAAGCCCCTGTGATCAAAGAAAACCTTCCTAATCATGATGGGTTGTTTTCTCATTTGAAAAGCTTGAGGCAGATGTTTGTCACGCCGGCCATGTCATAAGCGTTGGATTGAACTTTTGCTTTTGCTCAGTATTTGTATCTCTCTCTGTTTGGATGCGATGTTTTTGGAACCTTGGATTTTAAAAGAAATGAAAAGATAAGTATTTTTTTCTTTTCAAGTGTTTGATTAAGAAGAGACATAAAGAAAAGAAAATCAAATCTCGACAACTTCTGAAATTTTTTCGGGGAATTCTCATATATTCTGGCAAGGTTGATTAGACAATAAGGAAATACAAGATATGTTGTAAGTTCGGTTGTAGTGTTTGAGAGTGCTTTCCACCTTTCTTTTCTTTTCTTTTCTTTCAAAATCTCTACTTTTTGGGAGTGAAAAGTTTTGATCTCGAAAGAGAAAAATTTTCAAATTATTTTATTTTCAAATCTCTATCCCAAACTCTTTCCTTCTTCAACCAAACAGGAGAAAGTGCTTTCTCTAGCATATCTTTTATTTTCTCTCAAAATCCGAGGTTTCAAACACGAGTATGCTAGAAGGTTAGTTATAAAAGTAAAATGTTGGAAAGTGAAATTCAATTTTCCTAGAAGTTGTTTGGTTATATCAGGAAAATGTATGATTATGACAGAAAGTTTTGATTTTGATTTTTGGTTATTATAAATGACTGAGAAAAAATTTTCATCTGCCTATGTTACCCTTTATTGTATAAGTGCAGGAAGAACGAAGCTTTAGTGGTGAAAGGTAGGATTGGAAACAGACTCTTCTCCTCAGCTTTACATTTTCCTTTTTTACAAATTCCTTTTATTTTTATCAGAAAACAAAAATGACCATTTTCTACAGTCAAAGGAGTTTGACTGAATCATTTTTTGTAAGACTCGCACCTTTTGGATATCCAGACATGCATAAACTGCAGGAAAGCTATCTTTCTTTTATTTTCCCACATAATCCAACTATCCAAACGGAGCCCTAATGTTGGCCATATATGACAACTAATATATCAAGATTAATGAGGAGAACTGGGTTCCTCTAAGAATAGGGATCTTTGTGCTCCGTGCAGCAAATTTTGATAGCTAGTGAATAATAACTCAAGAATACCTCTACCCTATAAAACAAGGGGTTGTATCGCTCCCGTGTTATGTGCTCTTTATTTAATGATGTGCTTGAAACCTAAATAGGAGTGTCAATGGGTAATTAGACCCATTTGACACCCGTAATCTTATACCTCTATTTTCCTTGCATATAGGTATTTGAATGAATATTTGCATATCAAGATCAACCAATACGAAAGAGACATATCGAGCAAAGGAACACTAACAAGTGTGATATCCTCGTTGGTCCAGATGTCAGAAAGGTGACCACACACGAACCACAGAAGCAGAAATTCGGTGGGAACAATAGGGCACAAAAATATTACTGCACAGAGGATCCCAATCTGAGGAGAGCTACTTTTAACTTTTTGACAGATTGCATAGGCCTATTGTGAGCTTTCCTAACTATATTAATCATGTCTCTGTTAGTAGGTGTAATGGCACTATATTCAAATGCTATGAACCACTAAGGCTATGTTTCGTTTCTAATAAAATTGACAAAAAAAGTAGGTTTCTATAAAAAAAAAACATTTCCCTGTAATGTTTGATTGACTAGAAAAATAAAAAGTTTGCACAAATTAAAGCAAAACTTTTTTTCCTAAGGTCTATGTTTTAAATCCAAAGGAAATTAAGATGTTTTATCCTTTTCTTTTCAAATATATCCTTGACAATTTGACATAATGGGGGTAAAATAAGTTTTAATAACTTTTTTATACTTCAAACATCATTAAGGCTGCATTTGGCCTGGCTTCTATAAGTACTTATTGCAGCTTATAGTTTATATAAGCACTTTTTAAAATTGAATGTGTTTGATAATGCTTATGGATAAGTGCTTACCCATAAACAGTAGAGGAAGGTTACCCGTAAGGAGAAGTAGCTAAGAGCATCTTCTCCCAAGCTCTTATGCGTTAAGCTATTTCACAACTTTAGTAATATTTTAAAATACCTATTTTACTCCTAAACATTCATCAGCACTTAAATAAATATTATTTCTAAACTTTAATAATATTTTTAGACTACCTATTTTACCCCTAAACTTTTATAAGCACTTAAATAAATGTATTTACCAAACACTATTTTTTTCAAATAAGCAGTTTATTGTTGTTGTGGATAATTGCTCTCATTAAGCAACTTATACATAAGCACAAGCCTGGCCAAACGCAGCCTAAGAAAGTTTAACCATCCATCTTGCAACTTATAAAATAATATCCAATTGTTTTACAAAGTTGAACTTTTCAATGAACCAAATAGGGCTTATGTGGTTGTAAGAAATGGGTACTATTATGAAGTATGGTAAAGAGTGATTATGGATTTTAATGGGAAGCAAAATGTAAATAAACTTCCACACATGTTCTAATTGTGATGTTTTGAAAGTTAATTTTCACTTCTTTAATATAATAAATAGGTTTTCAAAAGGATTAAAACAGTTAAATACATAAATAGGATCTTGTATTGGATGCATTTCACTATAAAAATGTATAAATATTATAAGAGATGTTATGAGTATGACCAGTAGAGGATGTGGGATACAACTAGATTTCCCTGCTTTTGGTAATGGGTTTCACTTTCTTTTATTTATTCTTAGAGAGGAAGTTAAATATTTTCAATTCGTTTTTTTTTTATAATTTAATTTAATAAAATAAATAACTTTCATAAACTATAATTTTGCAAGATTACCAAAGTGCAATTTAACATAGGGCTATGGACTCTAGCTCGGCTCGTATGAGTTGAGCTTGAGCTCGATATAGCGGCTCGCGAGCTGAGTTTGAGTCGAGTTTAGATAGGTTTGACTTGGTTAAAGCTCAATTTGGTTTGTATATGAGATTATACATCCATATTCCTATATCTTATATCATATATTAATATTAAATATACATATTGATCTATTATATTATATATAACAATAATTATCAATTATAATATTAATGCATTAGTACTATGTTACGATTTTTCGCGAGTCGAGCTCTTTATGAGACAAGCTTGAGCCCAAAATATTTTGTTAAATCCGGTTGTATAAAATAATCTAAGTTCTAGTGAGTATTAGATTAACTACTATTATCTAATGAAAATCAAGACAATAACACAGGCAATTTTAACAAGGTTTGGTATACACCTACTCCTCGGGACCACGTCCAGATGATGAACAATCCACTAAAGCAACCAAGATTACATACACCAATTGGAACTTACACAAATTAAAGAATCCCTCTTAAATTTTGTCGCCACTGTGTAGAATCAACTTTATGAACTTGTTCAGCGAGCTCCCCTCGACTTATGCATGCAGACTTGAACTCCCTTCAATCTGCAGTCGTCTTCTCCCAAAGACGTCAAAGTCCTTCTCCCAAAGAACTGGAACGCATGATTGAATTCCCTTCAATCTGCAGTCGCCTTCTCCCGAAGACTCAAAGTACTTCTCCCGAAGCACTGTAAAAAATCTGATATAATCTTCTTGAATTACTTGGAGAGTTTACCTTCTTCACGAAATCCAATGTGTATTTATAGAGAAGGTAAACAGATATTTTCAGATTCTCAGATGACAGTCTGTTGTAACACTGTTGCAACATTCTGTTTTAACAGATCTTCAGAACGAGATTTGAACATTGATCTCAATCTAATTTCAATTATGCTTTCAAATCTTCTTGATCTCTATCACAAATCCTCTCATAATATTTCCTTAAAGATAATCAACCTTTGCTATTAATTAGCAACAATATAATACTAAATATCTTGACCGGCTGATTACTTGCTTTATTCTTAATATTCTCAGAATATTCCCTTCAACTGAATAATTGATTTTGATATGCACGATCTATTATTCTTTAGAGGATTCTCTTTAGTCACCAGTTGTCGTTATCTGCGCAACCTGCCACCTTCGGTTTGCTTGAGGGATCTTCTTAGATTTAGAAACTTCTCTTCAACAAGCCAGCTGGTCCACACGATCCATGCAGTCCTTGTGACTGTAACGGTATGCAATCTCAATAGAATATTTAAAGCTGTTTGTAAACTATTCTTTTGAGATATTATTTCCTAGGACATAAAAACCATATTAGAATGAAGTCGTACTCAAAGATGTTGGTACTTTCTTATTCTGATTTTAGAAACAAATTGGATATGGCCAAGAATGGAGATAATTAGCATGTGAGTTAGTTGCCAAAATCAATCTTACCAATTATGCCAAAACACACGTGAATGGAGTTAATTAGAAAGTGTGTTTTTGACTGAAACAAATCTTGCTAATAATGCCAACACACACGTGAGATCTAACATATTTTAACGAGCTTGAGCTATGGTAACGGTTACTTTATTGCTTAGCACCACTGTAGCAACCCAGTGTACATTTAATGCTTATGAAAAATCACCTCTTTTTTTATATGCGCTTACAACGTGCCAAATCAGCGCATTCCAAGCACAGGGGGATAATGATGATGAGACAATTTAAAAATTAAAATTAATTCAATAGTGAGATGTCATTGGCATCCCATGGGCATAACCACCCCGAGATGGTCTAATTCATGGGTATGACCACCCCGAGATGGTCTAACTCATCATGGACACGATTAGCTACCTTGAAATAGCTAACTTATCACTACTTGTAAAATTCTCGGTGTCTAAGGAAATCGCTTCAAGCATCGAGCCAACTAATGTGACACCATCAATTTGGTGTCACGGATCACCTTTCATGTCTTAAGTTATTACTTGAGGTAACCGTTTCGAGGTCACAAATCGTTGCTCGAAATAACCACCTCGAGGCTACTCGATGTCATAAATTGTTACTTGAGATTACCATCTCGAATCTCCGAGTTGATCAATTCGATACTTTACCTAGTTACAACTCGATATCATAACACATTTATTTGAAGCAGTTAACAAGCACTTCACATGCTTTACTCCCAAGGGATCAACCCTTGATAATAATTCGACAGGTCCGCATGATTTCAACTTGGGAATTACGTCCCGAGTTTCTTTGTTTCACATGGTTTATTTAATGAAGGGGGAATATATAGAAACCTTTAGGAATGGAGGGCTAGAGAGAAGTCCCATCAAACCCCCGTGGGCGACATCACATCAAGAGACAAAACATTGTAGAGAAGGTGTGTATACTTACATTGATAATTCTAAGTGTCCCTCACATCGATTCCACATACAACTCGAGTAATGGCATATAAGAGTTCCATGTCATTGTCCTAGTGACAGATGAGCTTTACGTGTCATTTAACGAGTGGAACATTTCCTTCCATGACTCGCACATTGTTCAAAGGGAAACACATGGAGCTTGCATGTTGTATGTGGCTCTCGAGTAAGTGACAGTTGTCATCCAAAAATTGATTTACTGAGGGTTTTGGCTATAAAAGCTTATATTTTCATTAGACAAGGATTGACTCTTGACCTTCCTAGGATTTCAAAGCTCACTGGACTTCTGAATAGGGGGATCTTCGAAGCTTCTTTGAGTGTTCTCTCTAAGAATTCTTAAGGTTCTTTTGACCCTTCTTTCTTGATTTCATCTCATTCATTGCTCTGTAAAAGGGGAACTCTTGCATTGGAACGGCCAATCCATGGTTTAGGCCAGTGTGGATTTTCGAACCTTCTGTCACTTAGGTTGGTAGATTGTGATACTTTTTGTGATTATCATCTCGTTATCATTATTGTCTATCTTTACTTCCTAATTAACCTTGTTTATCTACCAATTTGACCATCACCAATACCAAGAAGCAACTCCAACCATCGATTCTTCGTCTAATAATAAATAATAAACTAAAAAAAATATACGTTTTTTTGTCAAACAAGGTTGCATCTTTATAAGCAATAGAATTGGAATTCCAAAACCAATTCCCACCTGCAAAGAGAAGTAGCGAATTGTTACAGACCTAACCATTGTTCCAAAAGTCTCAGGATTAATGGAAAATTATTTGGTTAAGTGCATAACATTTAGGATCATAACATTCCATCACGCCTCCGTAATTTACGTTCATGACGATCACTTTAGCAACATGTCCTTTTTCTTTATTTGTTGAGATTCAATTCCAATTAACTCTCATTGTGATTTGAAACTAACATAGTGCCAGCTTTGATAATGATGATCCGGAGGTCTAATTAATCCCAATGGACACATAGCATGATCCTAATGCGCGATAGCCCATTTTTAAGATACGCCTGCAGTCCCTATATCATTTATAAAGCGGTTTACCTGCGCCCCCACTACTTCACTCGTGTGAACTCCAAATGATGTCCACACTCTTATTGGTCCACATCAACTATATTGATGATCTTTTAGCCTGATCAAGGATCTCCAAACGTCCTTATCTTATTAGGGTTAACTTCTTCAGTAAGAAAACCCTTCGAAGGATAGAATAGGCATTGTAGACTTAACAAGGGGATAACCACTCTGATATGGTCAATTCGTCAAGCTAACCACCACGAGATAGTCAATTAGTTAAGGGCTTTTCACCCTCAAAGGACTAAGGGTTGGTCACCCTTCTCAAAGGACTAAGGGTTTGTCCCCTTCGAAGGACAAGATATGGGTCTATCACTTTCAATAGACTTAAACCTCACTGACTTCGAAGGAATCCTTACTGAAGAGGCATTTGAAGGCATGTTTACTCTCTCATCCCCAAATATTACCTCTGGATGACATCTGCAAGCCTTGTGAGACTCCTTATTGCACTTTACTT
Organism: Pachysandra terminalis; assembly: GCA_031762675.1. NCBI lineage: Eukaryota > Viridiplantae > Streptophyta > Magnoliopsida > Buxales > Buxaceae > Pachysandra > Pachysandra terminalis. The sequence continues at coordinate 10,943 of JAUPMG010012068.1, forward strand.
AAGGGCATTTCGAAGGAAACACATTTACATCTGATTTCACCAAGTTCAATTTAAGGACACTCGAATTGGTTGCTTAACCTAGAACCTCAAAAGATTCTATGATAGCTCTTCTTTACAGGGATAATTGATCATAAAAACGAATTGGCTATTGAGAAACTTAAATCTAAGGTCTCCGTATGGGTAATGCGATAAACTGGTCACCCTTGTGATGTATGTAGTTACTATGACTTCCCTCGAAGGAATATAGATTAACATACCAAAAAGGGTTCTCTCAAAGATGAACGAAGGCCTAAAGTGTATGTCTGTGGAATTCGATTGATTCCTCTATTTAAAAATGATTGCAATAAATCCCCAAAACAGTCACGTGATAAAACCTCAGTAACTTAAGAAGTGTTTGACGCAAGGAATTGGGCTGAGAATTCAGTCCAAGAATTAGAATTGGATTTAGGAATTACAATTTTTAAGTTTATCAAGTACCTAAGAATTATAATTGGAATTCTCTCTTCCAATTCCTTAGAATTTATTTATAAATAAAATAGATAATTTCCAATTCTTAACCTATTCCTTGTTTTTTTAATTTTAATTTTTTATTTTAATAAGAATTGCTAAGAAAGTTGATCTCGACTACGTCTCTCTCAAAACAAAGCTTCTGTCTCTCTAGATTCCGAACTTCGGCAACCCCACTAACTGTCACATCCAAACTCTAGGGTATACCCCATGAATCCATGGGTAGTCTCTCAAAGTTCTAGAATGCAACTCTCACCCCATCTCTACACACTCCTAAGAGGTAGCAAACCAAAATATACAGATAACAAACCATTCATACCAATTAACGTCAGCGGAAGCAATCATGTATAACATGTCTCAAGTATAACATAACCAACATTTAAGCTATCAAACTAAGTTAGCTAAAATGCATACACAATCCTCACAAACATATATGGTTCAAAACTCTTAAGTTTAATACAACCCAATCTAAGTATCAAAATGTTTATAACATATTCTAATCTCCTTGGACTTCCAATCTTCGCCTTGTTGTCCCATCACCATAGCTCCTTCACCTCAAAGCCGGTCCACCTGAAATGTTAGGATCCAAAAGGCTTGAGCTACAAGCTCAGCAAGTATAATGTACTAACATGTTGAATCGTGAATAATGGTTCCCACGGATGCATGCTATGTCATGAGGTAATGCATTGGTTTATCATTTGTATGCAATGTCATGAACAATTAATTCATCATCCCAAACAATGGTAGGTCAATCAAAATGAAATGCAAATGAATGTTGTTGTAACTATGACCCATGGATATCCACGTTTGATCCCTACCGAGGCCACCGATGCATCTCATCGATCACATGTACCAATTCTGGTCAAGGCCAACAGTAGATTATGTGTGTACAACACAATTTTAGGGCTTTTAAACCCATGAGATTCTCTTGTCCCACCGTCATTTTTTATCTAAGGTCGCAACCAAGGCAATCTTTCAGTCCTCGTGAAACATACCATTTCACAATTAATCAACAAATTACTCTCATCACATATGAATGTATATACGCAATTCAAGGTTATATACAGGGTTTTAAGTCTCGGGATCTTGGATTGGACTGGTCCCGACCGATCCCAATCCGGATCGGCAATATCGGCTGATCCAAAAGCTGGACCGTCCTTGAAAAAAAAAATTGGATCGGTTGGATCAGTCCGATCCAGTCACTGGACTGGTCCGGATTGACTGATTCGTATCGGTATTGGTTGGATCGGTCAGATCCAAAGCCAATTGAAAAAAAAATGGATCGGTTGGATCAAACCGATCCAGTCACTGGACCGGTCCGGATTGGCCCAGTCCTAGCCAATCCTGATACGGATCGGTCCAATCCTTGAAACCGTGGTTATATAAACATATGTGTTTTGTTTCTCACTCATATATATACACACAATTCAATGTTATATAGGAGTAGTATTCCGGGACAAGTGGTTGCTCATCGCTCTCCAAAAGTCATCTTTTACTTAAATCCTGTCATTTACGAACTTCCAAGATCAACACTCCTTAGCATTCTTCATTGAGCCCAAGTATCCTTACTTCATCCATTTGTTCATATTACAAGAAATCCAAAGTGTAGTCATATCACTAGGTTACCCTTCGGGTCCCAAATGCATGAAATGTCCCATTATATGCATGTCCTCAACACACGAGTTTCATGTAATGTATAAACATGAGAATCTCACATAACATTAATATGCCATAACTTGCATTTAAATAAATATATCACATGTCATTCAATCTAAAGAATTCTAACATGCATACATAATATCCTCACATAATCATTCAATCATTTAAACCATGAATCTAATATGCATTGATCATATTAATCATTTCATTCAACCTCACATCATCATTACACTACCTCCTACTTCATCCGTATATTGTACTCTTGTTGGTTAGCTTGCCGACGAGTATTGGTGGACCTTCACTGGTAGCACCGGTGAACACAAATCAACATCACAAGGTTTTGTCGGTGGCTTGGCCGGTATACCGGTCAAACCCTCGTTGGATGTCGCGCAGCGGTGGCTAGCAAGTCCAGTATGCCGACCCCACTGCCGATAGAACCTCAACAAAGCAAACACTCCGTCGTCAAACGCACTGGTATACCATCTGGGCTGCCGACCAACCTACAAACACATGGAGATAAGCCCGTCGATGGACACCGACGGTACACCATCCAATGCCACCGACGGTGCACGAACTTAGAGTTTTCTAGGTTTCTTCACATCACAATTCCATTCTCATGCATATATTCAATTTTCCAACAATCTAACATTCTAAAACATGATCTTCTACACTATTCTAATACAATTTCACACAACATGAATTTATATATGTAATTCAACACCATTAATCCATAATCTAAGCATGATTCTTACGAGTTCATAATAGATTCAATCAATCATACTCATATTTATGAGATTTGATCCATCCAAATAAAAGAAATCCCTTATCCATGCATCTCCGAAAGTACGCGAGTACTAACAAAGCAAATGTGTAGAAAACCGATTGTAGAGCTTCACTCCCTTGATGATTTTTCAGCAATTCTTCCTTCTTCATCTTCTTCTTTCATTTCTCAACCAAAAGTCACAATAGTGTTTTAAGGTTTCTATTAGTGAAAGTTAGATTATCTAACCCTTAGCCCAATCCCAGCCCAGCCTTCGATTTACATTCTTTCTTATAAAATTAGATTTTAACCTTTAATTAGTTTTTAAAATAAAAATGATTAGGTATATACACATATTAGTCAAACTATGCATGATACCCAATAAAAAAGCTTATTTACTATTTCTTATTAACCCCTCAAGTATTACAACCTAAGTTCTAAATTTATGAAAATTACTGTTCTTATTACTTATTTAAAATTTCAGTTCATTAATTAACATACTCCGACGAACCCCAACTTGAGTTCCTACGAACACCACCGGTTAGCCCCTAACTTCTTTTTTCTTTCTTTTCTTCTTCGTTTCTTCTCTTCCCCTCTCTCCCTCTCCCCCCTTCTTAATTATAATCGCTATTATAGCTTATAGACAGAGATCCAAACAAGGCCATTTCCCTCTTCTGATCTGCAATAAATTCGGGTGATCGAATTGATTGTTCCTTTAAAAACATGGCAATTGTGATGAAACAACTGAATCGAACTGAAGAAGCAATTGAGGCAATCAACTATTTTCGTCATCTCTGTTCCTATCAAGCTCAGAAATCTTTGGATAATGTATTTATTGATCTGAGTTTTCTAATAACAAGTTATCTGAAACTTGCTACACATCAAAAGAAAGGATGAGACAGTAAGGAGTAAAATTTGTTTGCTAATGGCCGGTGACAATTTGCAATAGATTGTGAAGAAGAAATGAACATGTACAAATTAAAATGGTTATGATATTCTAGTTGTAACAGTGGGTAGGTCTTAAGTTATTTAGTGGATGCTTTCTTTGTACCAAGATTTTTATTTTCGGGATCCTGGATCGGTCCAGGCTGATCCCGATCCCGATCTGGATCGCCAATCCGGTACTGGATCGGCCGATCCTAGTCCGACCAAATGTTGGATCTTTATTATTATTATTATTATTTTTTGGATCTGCCAGACCAGCGATACTGGTTGTCGGAACTGCCATACCGGTGTCGGATCGGCGATACCGGTCGCGATTGGACCGATCAAGACTGATACCGGTTGGATCCTTTACTTTATAAATTAAAAAAAAAATAATGGAGACCGGTTGGATCTGCAGATCTAGTCACTGGATAGTTCCGGATCGATATCAGTTGGACTGGTCTGATCCAAAGCCTCACGATACAAAGTTGTATCATGGCTTGGAATCGATCTTGGCCGATCCCGATCTGAACCGGCCGATCTGATCCGATCCAAACTGATCCTTGAAACCACCATGCTTTGTACAATGAAAACACAATTTTTTTTCCTCTTCACCTCTCCGCCCCTTTTTCTCCCTTTCGTGCTCATTCTCCACAACTCCATCCTCGTGATATCTAAGACCACCCGAACCCACCTGTCACGCCCCGGATCCCGGTGACTTATATCCCAAGGTGGGATGGCACGGATCACGAGGTGAGACCTTCGGGATCTATGGCTAGACCGCGGATCGTATATCAT
>JAUPMG010012079.1:0-29529 GCA_031762675.1 Pachysandra terminalis
TAATCAGATATTAAGAGAGAGAGAGAGAGAGAGAGAGAGAGAGAGAGAGAGAGAGAGAGAGAGAGAGATTCTCTAGGGTTGGATGTCTCAAATGTATGAAGCATGGAGAGAAGGGACAAGGAAGGTTCCACACAAGACCGGAACCCGACCAAGAGAGGACCTCTGCCAAAGACGAAGAATCCTGGAATATCCTCATTTTACGCTCTCTCCATATGTGCCATAAGATGGCCTGAAACACCAAACGATACAAAATACGTCCCCTCTCTGCCAAACCCAGGAATCTCCATTGGTTTAACAACTGGTATATGCCCTTCGGCATAACCCATACCCGTCCAATGCTGCTCAGGAAAAAGCTCTAGATCTCAACAGCCACAGAACAATGAAGAAACAAATGATCAGGTATCTCCTCCTCCTCTCTTCATAGAAAGCACATCTGGGGTAAAAGAGCCATATACTTCCTCCTCCCCCTCCCCTGGATCATATCCGCTGTGTTAATCCTAAACAGTAATGCAGACCAGACGAAGGCCCTAACTCTAGGTGGTGCAGAAGCGGACCACGCAGCCTGGGCAGAAAAGGAAAGAGGGGGCCCAAGTCTGTTAGCTCTGAACTGGTTGAAAAAAGACTGACTCGAAAACGTACATCTCAAATCTAGGGACCAGATCCTCCTATCCGGCCACTCTTGAGACAAGAATAAATCCCCAACAGACTCAAACAGAGAAGCCATCTCCACCTCCCTAACAACTTTATGCAAAGGAAGGTTCCACACAAGATCGGAACCGGACCAAGAGAGGACCTCACTCACCAAAGTTGACTGACACTATACCAACCTGAAACCTCTGGGAAAACGAAGATAGAAGTGAGTATCCCCAATCCACACATCATGCCAAAAAAAGACAGAAGACCCACACCCCACCATGAAGCGGGCCATAAAAAGAAATAACGAGGCTAAGACCAAAATTGCTTGCCAAGGACTTGTCAACAACGCTCTTGCGTTCAGATTCAAATCCCTCATATTCACATTGATGCCATACTTACTAACGATCACCTTGTACCACAGATTATCCTGCTCATCGTTGAACCTTCAAAGCCATTTAGCAAGCAAAGCTGAGTTCCAATCCACTGTGTTACCCAAATTCAAACCACCTAGTTCCTTCATCTTACACACCTCCCATTTAACCAAATGGCCCCTCCTCTTCCCATTACTCTCCCATAAGAACTTCTGTTGAGGTGTCTTGATATGAGAAGCCATCACTCTAGGCATACGGAACAAAGACATATAGTAGACAGGAAGATTGGCCATAACGGCCTGGATAAGTGTGATCCTACCCCCCAAAGACATAGTTCCTCTTCCACCCTGCCAAACGCTTCCCAATCCTCTTGATGACGCGATCCCAAAACACCACGGAGCTGGGATTACCCCCTAAGGGTAACCCCAAGTAAGACAGAGGCCACTCCCCCTCCCTGCATCCTAGAGCTGCAACACACTCAGCTAACACCTCCTCCTCCTCATGAATACCAGACATAGTAGGTAGTTTTCTCCAAATTAACCTTCATGCCAGACACCATTTCAAACACACTAAGAACGCTCTTAACCCACCTAACCTACTCGAGGTCCGCCTCAATAAACATAATCCTATCATCGGCAAACTGTAGGTGAGACACCTCAACCTCATCCTTCCCAGCCCGGAAACCTCTAACAAGGCCCCTCTATTCAGTTATACCCATAAACCAACTCAGGACATCCCCAACCAATTTTAACAGGAAGGGTGAGAGAGGATCCTCTTGCTGGATGCCCCTAGAAGCAGGAATAAAACCATGAATCGACCCATTACCAAGAAGGAGGAGCATACATTCCTAAGACACCCCGCGATCCATCTTTGCCATCTGCCCCAAAGCCTTTCCACTCCAAAATTTGTTCTAGGAAGTCCCACTCCACCTGATCATACGCTTTTTCCAAATCCAACTTAATGACCAGCCCTGGACTCCCCACTCTAAACCTCTCCTCCACACACTTCGCAGCTACCAGAATACTATCCACAATCTGCCTCCCATTAATAAACGCACTCTGCGGCGGAGAAATCAATTGAGGAAGCACCACCCTCAACCTAATCGATAGAACCTTGGCAATGGTTTTGTATAAACTGGTGGTCAAGTTAATAGACCTAAAATCCTTGATATTATCAGCGCCAGGCTTCTTAGGGATAAGTAATAGAAAAGTACCATTTGTCGCTCTATGGACAATCTCGCTCTCAAAAAACTCAGAAAACACCTTCATGAGATCATCCTTAATCACTTCCTAATTTTTCTGAAAGTAACAAATCGTAAAACCATCTGAGCCTGGGTCCTTATCACCGGCCAACTCACACACTGCTACCTTAATCTCCCTCTCAAAGCTCCTTCCAACCACTGACTATACTCCTCCAAACAACCCTCACTCCTGCTCTTCAACACAAACTCAAAAATTTTCTCCGACTGATCCAACCGGGAACAAAAATCAGATAGAGCAGAAGTGATACCCTCCTCTGAGTCCACTCTCTCATCCCCCACTCTCAAAGATAGTATCTCATTCTTTCTTCTTCTCCCATTTGCCATTTTATGAAAAACACTAGTGTTGCCATCTCCTTCCTTCAACCATTTAACTCGAGATTTCTGCCTCCAACTAATCTCCTCTAATTTCAGTACACCCTCTAACTCTTCCTTCACCTTCTTCCTCTCCTCCACCTCTTCCCTATCCAAAGGTCTCACTCCTTCCCCACAATCAATCTCCACCAGCCTCCCCAACAACTTATTCTTCCTATCCCCATTCACACCAAAGACCTTATTCCAAATCTTAATCCTACCTCTCAATCCTCTAAGACCTCTCATAAATTTAAACCCATCCCATCCAGTGTTCGCCCCAACACATTCCTCCCACAAAACCTTAATCAGCTTCTTAAAATCAGGTTGGGATAACCACATGTTCTCGAACCTAAAGGGAGACTTTGCACATTAGACCAGGAGAAATTACCCCCATTCAAAGGGTAGTCCACCAAATCATATTCCCTAATGATAGATGAGAATTTCCTCATGCTTCTAGTAACTTTCGCCACACCACCACTCTTTTCATTGAGAAACCGAGTGACATTGAGTCTCCTAGTAAGCACCATGACCCATCGAAGCTTCCTTTAAGAGCCCTAACTTCCTCTCAAAAGGCTGCCCTATCCCTCACTCTATTGGGACCATACACCACAGTGAGGACCCATACAAACCCATTAACCTCACTCCTGGATTGAATAGAAAGACTAAATCGACCCCTAGACACTTCTCCCCCGACCACCGAAGCCATATCCCACATCACTAGGATACCCCCGGCCGTCCCACCCGAAGGTAAGAACTCCCTCCTACGGTCTCTATCACCCCACAACTGTCTCACCATACGTTGGTCAATTACTTCCTTTTAGTTTTAATCAACGCAATAATATCTGGTTTAGCTTGTACACACAAGTCCTTAACTGCCCTCTTCTTCTCTGCCTTACCTAGGCCTCTGACATTCCAACTTATAATCTTCCTTGGATAACTTCCTCTGCGCCCTCAAACCTAGATCTAAAAGTATCAATGGCCTTAACTTTGCATAACGGTTAATTTATATTATATGTGTATGTGTATCATATCAAAAACATGTTAATTTATCATATTTTGACCTTATCTTTGCATAAAAATAGATATTATTTTATGTATCCACCGTTTTCCTTGCGTATCCACCGTATCCATGATTTTTACAGTGTATCCATACGTATCCGTGTCGATACTCGATACGTATCCATTTTCGGGACGACTGATAAGCTACCTCGATATGATATTTTAAACCATGATCCTCCCTACCTCTCCCTCCTCTCTCTCCCCTAACCCAACCGACACTCTATCAACGTCTAGAGCCCCTACTCCTACAGCCGAGGATACCGTTTGAGCAAAAACCCCTCAACTATCGCCCAAGACTCAACTATTCCTATCCTCACTCCCCTCATCATCCACCATTTGAAGAATATGAGTGACACAGTGATCCTAAACATCTGGCTTTGCAAGCCTAGAAGCATTTGAAGGCTCAAGGGCAACTGAGTCAATCGGTGCTGCAACACAATTGTTAGCACGAGAAGAATCCATAGAATAGGATAAAGGCTTGAGTCTTCCGCAACAAGCGTTGCGGCTTACTTGAGAGAGCGGGACCAGGATTGGAACAAGAAGGCCGAGAGGACGATATGAAATTGCACCCAATACTCAATTTTTCAAAACAAACATCAGAAGTCTGCACTATTGACATAACTAACACTCGAACAGATTCCCTGTAGGATTCAGCAACAGGCTCCCCCTTCCGAGGGGCACTTCTACCTCTCAACTCAGCACCCAAGCTTTCAACTACCAGATCTGAAGGAGCTCTCCGAGTAGGCTTCTTTAACAGTGGGCTATTCCTAACATACACCTTCTCAAATTGACTATCACCTTTTCTAGAATGATCAAAACCAATCTTGCCTTCGATATGATCAACACCATAAGCCGAATTCTTCTGATGAATATCCATGCCTAACTCGAGAGATTCCACCCTCGAAGAAAGGCCAAAAATAGCATGTTCAATTGCCGCAAGGGCCTCGGAGAGAACATCTTTGAGCTCCTGAAATGCAGGCATCGATGCCATTAACTCGGAACTGAGAATGCCACTTGGCAACATCCCATCTTTGTTCAAACCCCTCCTGAGAATGCCACTTGGCAACATCCCATCTTTGTTCAAACCCCTCCTGTCAGAACCATTTTTATGTTCAACCATTGTCTACATCTTGATTAAGGATCTATTGTGATCATTGTCAAGTCTAGTAGGCCTAGAATCCAGGACCCCAGTAATGTGTCCTAAAGCTTCAAGTGAAGGAGGCCTCGACCCAAGGCCCAACACACTGTCATTAACCCCTATAGGGCCAAGCTCTTGGTCCCTTTTGTCAGTATTATAGACCAAACCACTCCCTTGCATCTTGGGCCCTGCGTCCTTGGCCGACCCACTAAAAGAAACAGGCCCTGGTCCCGCCCTGCGTAGTGGCCCCGCTTGTCCACAGCCCTCATGCAAACTCAAATCTTTAATGCCGCTACTAGGCCCAGGCAAAATAGGCCTCGCAGCCAACACCACCTTGGGAGCGTTGTGAGGCCCGACCCAACACGCGCCATTCCGCAGAGTATAAGAACCAATAGGTCCTACATTTGCCCTAACAGCACCATCTTCATCCTTCTTTCCACCATCAGAGAAGTGTTGCTCCAAAAGAGGTAAGTATTTTGAATTTCTGATCTCCTCTGCCTCTGGCCATACCCATCGGCCTGTGGTTGGCTAGAGCGTTCTCCTCTGCCGCCAAAGTCGTCACGACCTGGCGTGCCATCATCTGGGGAGTTGTGTCCACCTGCCCTGCCACGTTGCCCCACGTTAGCCACGACGTCAGCTTCATCTTCTCTAACGCCTGGACGCACCTCAGGTGGTTCCCCCTCTGCAATGATGAACACTTCGGCCTCGAACCACCTAGACCATCTGAAATCCAGATTGACCTCGGAATCCTCCATGCGAACTCGATGCAAACGTCCATGCATACCTTGAAGAAACCTTCTCCGAACTCCTCTGTAGACACCACAGGGTTAGCAAGAACCCAAAAAATCCTCCGATCCGACTAATAAAGTTCTGGTTCCACAGATGAGTAGGAATGCCCTTGATGGAGATTTGCCATCCGAGGCTACAGCACGACGCGTTGAAATTGTTCAGGCAAGGTGGAACAGAGCTTGGCGCGGGGGAAAAAAAGCAAACTGAGGGGAACCACCGACAAAAAGAATGCGCGCGTGCCGACATTAGAGCTGTCCCTACGTGTTTCTTGGCCCCCCTTCCTCTTCAGCACATGTCTTCCAACATCCGCGATGTATGTCCAACCTCCATCCGACGGCGGAAAGAACAACTTCCTACCACGAGTATTGTGTCTGACCGAAGAAAGCTTCAAGAGCTCCCTCTACGATTTATGCTAAATTCTACAATCAGCGCCTGCCTTCCAGATCTAAAGGAGCCCAACACTCGCAGTTTTCTCCCCATACTTCCAATGGTAGTCACCATACTATTAATCTAGGAGATTTCCTCCATAGATAGCCAAATCTGTGTTACCAAAAGGTCTAGCCTTCGTAACCTTCACCAGTGATCGAGCAGCTTCAAAAAAGAACACCTTACCTGATTCTTCCTTGAGGACCTCCTACACCCTCCGGAATGGAAGCTTATACAACTTTCTCCTTGCAAAGAATCGCATCTTTGAAGGACGACGATGCTTCCTTTTGCTTCATCAGATTGTTCATCGACCCGCTCCCCTCCAAACGAGCCGTGGCGACTAACTTGATTCAAAGCATATTAATGATCTCATTAACCGAGTAACTGGAGGACAGGATGTCGCCGACCACCAAGTTGATGTTTTCTTTACCTTCTTTCATACCGACTCCCAACATCATCCTATCGAACAGGAAAGTAACATTGGTAATCTTGTTTTTTACACCTCTCACAAAGAACTCATGGAACATACATAGAATGTCAAATTTGACGATATCCTAGTAATCATGGTAAAAAGCAATCGAGAACCCATTAGGTCTTGGTGCTTTCTCACCTCTCAATTCCCAAACCGTAGTCTTAATTTCCTCCTTGAAACTGACATGCTCAAGCCACTCATTCTGAGAGTCGATTATCTGCTTGCCCCCAAAATGACTTCCCCTAAATCTGATGCCCGATATGATCTATAAAGCCTTGAGGTAAAGGATTTCAGAGTAGAGATCATATCATCCTGGTCATCAAACACCACACCATCCAATCTTAAAGAGTCCATAAATTTGGAACTAGACCTCCAAGATGCAACCTTATGAAAGAATCAGGTATTCTCATAACCTTCTTTCTTTAATTCACATCACCTTGGACTTTTGTCTCCAACAAATCTTTTCTTGTTCTGGAAGAAGGTCCAGCTTAGCTCTCACCTTAGTCCTAGAGGTTGATTCTCTAAAGAGAGCCCTCCAAATAGATCTAAAGAATCAATGGTTTTAATATCCTCCATCAGGCTCCTCTTACAAGAAGACAAGACTCCAATTCTTAATTTCTATTATCGTCAGTCTTTGGTTTAATCTCCACATCCACCAGCAACTGCAGATGAGGATGATGATGATGATGATTTAGTATATCCTCCTGATTGTGAGACTGAGGAGGATAGATGGGCCTATCGTGCTGGTTAGTGAACATCAATGCAGGCAGAGTGGGAGAGGGAAGTGGCTTTGAGACATGCTTCATCAGGTGTTTGGCCTTCCTCACGTGCTAGGACTGGGATTTTTGGGGCAAGGACTCTCGTGACTCGGACTTCTGGTTCACTATTTAGACGCTCTCAGAGTACAAGATTACCTAATCCACCTTCGGAGCCTTCTCTTTATAGATCATCTGATGCGAGCAGAAACGACTCAAGGATGTCTGGATTAAGGGTAATGTAATGGAGAAGATGGGAAAATTTATCTCCAACTTTTTTACTGTCAACCACATACCCGTCTATGCAGCCAATACCCTAGACTTCAAGAACATGATAGACAGTGTACATGAGGCTGGGAGAGGAGTAAAGCCCCTACTCCACGTGAGATAATGGGAAAGTATATGGATGAAGAAGAGAGAGAGATTAGAGTGTGCGTTGATGGCTTGAAGCCTTCCTGGGAACAGTATGGTGTAACGTTCATGTGTGATGGGTGGACAAGACCTACGAGGCTGTCCATTATAAATTTCATGATATATTGTAGTGGGGAGCTGTATTTCTCAGGTCAGTGGATGCATCCGATAAAATTAAGGATGCTGATTATATTTCTGGATTGTTAAAGGAAATCATTAAAGAGGTTGGCAAGCAAAATGTTGTTCAGATTGTCACAGACAATGCGAGTGCATTTGTAAAGGCTGGGAAGACTTTGATGCAGAGGTATAGAATCTTTTGGACCCCTTGTGCTGCCCATTGTAATGATTTAACTAAGATGAGAGTGTTGTGTCAGGAGGACATTGTGCGGCTAGGCCTTGCATGGTTTGCCACGAACTACATTGCATTAGAGAGTATCCTCCGCCATAGGTCGGGCTTGAGGGCCCTATTTATAGGAGCTGTTTGGAATGGTTATTCATTGAGTCGTACTGTGTTAGGGAGGAAGGTTGAGGATAGAGTCTTGGCTAATTCTGTCTATGACAAAGTTCAAGATATTGTGGGCTATCTTGAACCCATTTATAGGGTGTTGAGAGTTGTTGATACAGATGTGTGGCCTACGACGGGGCCTGTTTATGAGTCTATGTGGTAATGAAAGAGAAAATCAAAGCCGCTTCACCTAATTCCTATAAATGGGTTCACAAGATCATTGATGAGTGATGGTTCAAGACTCTCGAGCATCCTCTTCATATTGATGGTAAATGCTTATTTATTTTTGGACATTGGATGCTTAATTTTTGTTATTTAACTTATTTAACTTCAAATTTTTGTAAGAGAATTCTCAGTTGTGTTTTATTTTGGAAATATATGATAGCCTATTATTTAAATCCGAAGTACCATTACAGCCACAGACTGGGAGTTCGTGATGATTTATGTTAGGTTATACATGAAGTATATGAAAAATTGGATCCCAAGTCGAAAACAAAGGTACAATTTGGAAACGAGTTAAAACTTACGATATTTTGAAATTAAGGTTCTTAAATATATTTTAAACTTGTGTTCTTAACTTATGTACTTAATACATAACATGGGTTCTATTTCGTAGTTGTCAATGTTTAGAGACGCAATGGGGTCTTTCGGAAGGGAGTCTGCTCAGGCATCGAGGGCAAAAAAAATGCCTTGTGAGTATATAAATTTTAAAATTCAAATAATTCAAGTGCTGATGTCCCCAATGCCTTAGTACTAACAGAGATGTTCTACATTTCAAATTAACAGGCGAGTGGTGGCTGATGTACGGGGCTGATGTTCCTACCCTTTGAAAGTTGGCAGTTCGTATACTTGCACAGACAACTTCATCTTCATCTTATTAGAGGAATTTGAGCACCTTTGCCTTGATACACACGAAGCCGAGAAATAGACTGGCATATAAGAAGCTTCATAAACTTGTGTTCTGTCATTTCAACATGAAGCTAAGGCTGAAGCTAATGGAGATATACAGAGGATATATACTACCCTAAGACCCCTTGGATATGCTTAGTGTTGTTGGGAATGAGGATGGAGAGAACCAACTTTATGAGTTGGTTAAGATATCTCTGCCTTGGACGAGTCAGATGGTCACCCTAATGCGGACATAGCTAGAGATGCCTCAGAGATGGGCATAGATGTTGATCGCGTTATGAAGACAGATGTGGGAGTATATAATTGTGGTGGAGACTCATTTGATAGAGCTATGCGCATCACTCTGAGTCTGACTACACAGGGCCAGACTCATTCTGACTCAGATGATGGGAATGAGAGGAGTGGTGGGGATGAGGATGATGAGAGCAGTGGTGGGGATGATGATGGTCAGGGGGTTGGGGCTGCGCCATGGCCGGGTGGCAGCAATGCGGGTACTACAAGGAGTCCGAGGTCTTCGAGTCCCTTCACTGGTGAGGCACATTTTGATCATGCCACCCAGGATACAGATCATGGTACTCCATCATAGCCACATTCTAACCAGCATAAAGGCAAGAAGAGGATGGCTCCATATAGACATTCTCGTGGGCATGATTATGGGACATCTGATGACTATGATAATACATTATTAGGGTCCTCACATCACGGACATGCTCCATATGTCTGTGGTCAAAAGATGGCATCTGATTATGGACATTATGTTGCACCATTTGGAGATTATGCATATGGACAAGGGATCTTTCCAATATTAGAGAGCCCACACTCAAGAGACCATGATCCATATGGCTATGGTTATCCACCCCCCATGCCTATGCTGATTATCCCTTCAATCCCATAGTATTTGGCCAAAAACCCATATATCTTCATGCCTATTAATTTCGGTAGCATTTAATTTATGTTGTATTATGCTTTTGAATGCTTGATATAGATTTGAGGGGAATATAATCCTTATGTATTGATTTAGCTGGAATTTTACGTCCTGTACATGTTAATAGGTGATCAGATAGATCATTGATGTAAGAATTTAAATAAATTTTGTTCCTAGTGTTAGGGAGTCATAGATTCATGAGTTTGTATTTAATTAATAGGTTTAAGGTGTTAGAATTTAATCTGGATGAGGACCTAGGCTTTAAAATAAATAAACCAATGTGGAGTTACGTTCGGCAAACCCCTTGGTAGATCGAGGAGCACTGTTGAAGGTGCTACCACCTTCGGGTCAGGCTGCTGAATCCCTTTGGGTCTTCCGACAGACCTACCGAAGGTAGCACACCTCTCGGCTAGGTCTACCGAACTCAATCCGATGTGTTGAGAAGGCCACCGAAGGTGACCTTCTGTCTGTGCTTGACATGAACCCTCGGTGGACTGACCACCCCACCGAAGGTCTACCAAAGAGTCAAACTAAGAGTATTTAGTGCGTGTAACATCCGTGGGCCCTACTTAGACCAAGGGAAGTGAAATTCTCAAATTGCCTCCACCTTTGTGATTTTCGGTGGACCGACACCCCTCTACCTAAGGTCCACCGAATACTGTTGACCCTCCAAATATTAATTCATAAACTTGTTTAGTAGTTGATACATGTTGTGGTTAGTTAGGGACTGACGGTTATAGTCCTGGAAGGTTGGAATGTTGAATGATCTATAGTTTGAGTGCACAGTTGATTGATCATATGTGGTTAGTACTATGTTGTATGTTATTTGAAGGATCTCCTTATGTGGTGGACTATAAGGTGTATATATATATGCTATGGTTTGATGTGCTCTAGCTTACCCTTATATGGCATATGTGTATAGTGGCGAATCTCCGCCTTTGTACTTGTGAATGGCTTATTGGGCCAAGAGAAGGATTTTGGTTGTAAATTGATGCATGAACTTCCATTCTAGAACTGTTTATGTTTTATGTATAGCAAAGCATGTTGTATTGGTGCTGAGTATACCTTGGATGATTAGGTTACTTAATGTGTAACCTGAATGTAAATGGTAATTCTCCATGTAAATGTGATCTGTGTATGTTGTTGTGAATATAAGTGTTTGGGAGTAAAGATTGTCCTGATTTATATTTTGCATTGTATTGTTGATGCGGGATTTGTAAAAAACTCAATATATCAAAAGAACTTTATTGAACAATATAAGGAGCCAATACAACAACCCTCAAGAGAAATAAGTACAAGGAATTTGTCTCAAGATAGCCTAAACTGTTGCACAACCGTTCTATCAAGAGCGTTTCTTGACAAGCATGATCTGTAAATAAGACAAAGAGAAGAGACAAAGGGGGAGGATATTGAAATAACTGTAAGTCAATTTGAATGCATATCTCAGAGCAAGAAAGCCTCAATATTTGAAGAACCCGAAGTCTATATCATGTATTGAGAAATACATTATATGACTGACTATCCCCTTTCTCTTTCAGTGCCTTTACTTACTGTTGTTTTCTACCTCTTAACTTCTCTCCGAAGTTTTTGAATAATTCTTAATGCCTTTAATGGAGAATATGTTCTGCTATTTATAGGGAATTTAGCCTATCAAATTAGAACAGATGTGATTCAACCAAGTGTCCAGACAGGTGCTTATAAATATCCCCATGCGTCAAAACATATCTCGAATGCCACGTGTATTTCAACACGCCTAAGTTATTTCCAGAAAGAGAGATGAGTCACTTCAAATCCACAAACTTGTTCTATTATAGGTTGCTTTAGATCTAGAAGAACACGGGTTAAATGATACATGTAGCATGCATAAAGATCTAAAAGTAATGTTTCCATTTTTACCGCCATTCCAGATAAGACAAAACCCCCTTTAGAAAAGTTACAACAGATATTATAAGTAGCTGAGGCTTTATCACGTGCTGCCAGGAATTTATTCCAATCATTTGAATTTAAGGAATTTATTGAATGTCATATCCTCTTCTAGACTTCGTTCGTCATGAAGGAACCAATTTTGGTGGCTATCTGCCTTCGAAGGATGTTAGAATAGCCATACATCACAAGGCGATCAGTGTATTCTCGAATTATCCATATAGAGATTGTAGAACTAGATTTCTCAGCAGACAACTCGTTTTCATGATCAATAATCCTTGTAAGGAAGTTATTTAGGCCCTTTTGAAGTTTAGAGTTTACGCGCGACCAACTCGAGTGCCTTTGACTTGATGAAATCAGAAGTACATATGTCATTCTACAACTTATTTAAAAGAGACCCCGAAGTACAAATATTTCATTCAGAGATAACTTCTGAGGAACAAAGATATGCCTCCGAAGTACCATCCTTGAGGATTTTATTCGAAGTAGGCATATATAATATGAAATGTCATTCGAAGTCAACTCCTAAGGATAAATAAGAGGGACTTCGAACTCTACTCTGTAGTTTGAATGTATTTAAGAGTGCCTTCAAGGGTAACAACCTGTTTTTATCCGCTAAAGTACTCTTAAGTAAAGTGTATAATTTAGTTTTGCAAATTCATAACCATCACTCGAAGACGACATATGAAGAGGCAAAACATAACTTCGAAGTATTCTTTTGTAAGGATATTTCAAGATCAATGAATTCGAATCCATAATTGTTTACTCGAGGGTAACGTGTGGAGAGATGACATGACTTCGAAGTACTCTTTAGTAAGGGTATTTCAGAGTTAGTGAATGAAAAGTGTATTTCCATATTCGTCACTTGAAGGTGACTTATGGATAGGTAATAATATGACTTCGAAGTACTCCTTTATAAATATACTTCAAAGTCGGTGAAATTGTCATCCGGAAGTGTTTCTTCAGAATGAAAGAAATGCATACTACGGGAATACCTTTAATAAGGATTTCTCTGAAGTTCAGCCGAATGCAAGTCTATTTAGCCTTTAGTCTTTGGGATTGACTAACCTTTGACGATTTGATCATCTTGAGGTGGTTAGCCTTTGAGTTCACCATCTGGAGGTTGTTGGCCTGTGATTTGAACAAAATAGAATGAAAGATGTCTCATTCGTAGTTCCTACAAGAGAAATGATAATAAATTGTCTTTCAAAGTCTATGGATATGATCTAAATGTGACTTCTAAGTTAGAAGGTTTAAAGTGTGCATTCGAATGCTCATTTTCAAAGGATTTCTTTCGAAGTACATAATAAAATAATAATATCATTCGAAATCTCTTCTGGAGGACGAGAAGGGATGATTTACAGTCTTGGTTTAGGAATATATATATTTGGAGGGTTCATTAGTAGTATACTCCTATCCTTATCCTTCAGAAGGAATCATGATTTGTCTTGTCAAAAGTTCAAATCATTAAAACTTCGATCATTTCGAAGGTAGTTTAGCTTAGAAGTTAATCAATACCTTTAGATTTTGGACACGTGGAGCGGTTCGGTGTAATGAACCGTTTCCAAAGGTAGCTTCTTGGAGAAGCTTTACCTTTTTCAGGTGATAAGGACGGTCAGATATTTCTGACACGTTCCAAAAGTCATCTTTCAATATCAAATCAGAGTACAGCCGTTATGACAGTTGGCACGCACAAAGCGAAAAGGCGGCAGGTAATTGCTTTAGTAATAATTCAGTGTATTTGAGAATACTCAAGGTCCCGTACACACATTCTAAGATGATGCCACGTGTTAAATGGGGTTAATTAAGCTTTTTGATCACCAGTATCAAGTTAATCCATGAACCTGCATATATGATTACCCGGCCTGGATGACTATGTGAGGTTGTGAGCACCATAGTGTGCAATGTGAGTAAGCACCATATTGTACACAATGATTATGTTAATGAATGTGAGCACCAGAGAGTGCAGAATGTGAACAACACTGAATGTGTTGAGTGATGTGAAAGGTGAGGAGAGTGCACCCCCAGCAGTTCTTGTTGTATGACAGATGGTTAGCATCTGATTGAGATTAATTCTATTGGTAGGTTGTATGCTAGTAATGATTCACGGGGGAGGTTTTGTGTAAATAACTTGATTCATTCAGTGATCATTGCAGACTATCCTGGTGAGATTAGGAGAGAATTGCATTACCGGGTGATTGTTGTTATGATTATGTATATTATAAAATTTGTTTTCAGTATTTTCTCACTTCAATTATATCTTATCTTCTTAAATGTTGATCTGTATTTTTGAGTAAATACCCCAACATTGTGGGCTTACTCATGCGAGCATTCAGCTCACGTCCATTGTTTAATATTTTTCAGGTCTTGAATGCTTGCTCGGAGAGATACAGCCAGTCGGGTACATTGGGTAGAGATTAAATTAATTCTTCCTACCCATTAGATGTTGTTTTATTTGATTAGTTAAAATCATACCTAGTTCCTTATAATGATAATGTTAAATTATTATTCTTATGTTCTATATCAGTTTGTCACCTCCTGGAAGAGGATGAGAGTCTCATTGCTGGATCCAAGGTTACCTCGAAGAGAATACCCTAGATTTGGGATGTGACATAAGTAATCCTTGAAGTTTCATTAAAAAAAATTATATTTTTCCTAAATTTCCCCAATTTCTCTTCATCTAGCAAAATATTCTGCCAAAACGAAAATATCTCTCGAAATTTCCTTTGGATTCCAGTGGTGAAATTGCCAGTGAACGCGATATTTAAAACACTGATCCATTGTAGCTGTCAAATGTGATGACACCTACGGATAGTCGATGAATTAAGTAAGAGGGTCACATGGAGTTGGTCTTGGAAACACTATTATGAAATCCATGCATGCCTTAAAAGGTATTTGGCTTGGTATTGAGGATGGGCATTGAGTTCTGGGAATACTTGTGGTGTGGGAACCTTGCTATTAAAATCGGATTTCTGGATTTGTACAACATAGCGAGAAACAAGAAGGCTTTAGTAAGCGACTACATGAAAGCTGTGGGATCCAGTAATGCAAAGAATACTATTGGAATCTATAGGGAGCCAAATGAATAGGAAGTTGTCGGTGGGGCTCTCTCACATGTTCTAAACTATTCGGATCGTGAGTTTGATTTTAGAATATGGATGTGGGATAAAAATGGTGTATTTTTGGTATTTTTTCAATCTTACCAAAAAAAAAAAAAACTAACTAAAAAAAAGATCTCTGAAAACCTTTTCTTAAAAAATAAAAATAGGCTAAGAGATCTTAGGTGAACACAAATTTCCATCTTCATGTGTCATGCCAACTGAGTTATTCTCAAGCTTTTCAAATGTGCTTTTGGGTCTGTTATCTTTAGGGTTTATGTATTTGTTTCTGTTCTTGAGAGATTTTTACAGAGTGGATCAGCTGAATATATGCTGGTTGTGAATAAAGGAAAAAACCAATTCTTCACTTAAAAACCCTAGCAAGCCTTCAACATTGGAGAGTGAGAAATTGAGCAGAAAAATAATAAAAAAAAAACGAGCAGAAAATATAAGAAAAACGACAAAAATTACAGATAAAAGAGGACTCATTGGAAAAGTGATTTGGACAGGTGTTACTTTTGGAGAAGAGTGGCGGGTGATGAAAGTAGGACTGTCAATGGGTCGAATACAGACCGGATCCACCTTGATCTCGATTTGAATTCAACCGATCCGTGTTTGACTGAAATCCGATCCGATCTAAAAAATTAGTTTTCATATTCGAATTTGACCGATCTCGATTCGACTGAAATCCCAAAGAAATCTGATTTGAATTCAAAAATATAAATGAAATATTATTAAATTATTTTTTTAAGGATAAATAAATAATATTCAAAATTTGAATGTTTTATGAAATCTAATTGATCATTGTATTGGATATGATCAAATTCACATTCGAATTCGATTTTAATTGGATATGAATACTCAAATCTGTATTCGACCTATATCGGATTTCAAGGGCTGACCATATTCAAGATATTTGGATTGAATAAAGGTTGAATTCGGATCTGAGTCCAACCCATTGATGGCCCTAGATGGGAAGGAGGGAGGGAAGGAGGATACAACTCACTGGAGAAGTGATTTGGTCAGGTTTTGCTTTTGGTGAAGATCGTTAGATGATCGTTGGTGAAGAAGAGACTTGGAGTGATTAGGAATGTGAATATTGGGAAGAGGGTCGGGTTGGTCTCGAGTCGACTTGCCCAATTGAAAGCTTAAGAACTGTTAAAACCAAGGGAGGAGTGAAGAATTGGGCGGCTCATATTTTAGCTTTACGGGATGAAAAATTCCAAATCTGATTCTCTCACTCATCAAATTAAAAAAAATGGAATTCCTCAACCCAATTTCAATTTCCAACCCCATCTCTCAGCCCAATTCATTATATCAAACACGTCCTGACGATACAGCTAAAGCACTGAAAAAAAATATTGTTAGAACCTTATTCTTCTGGGTAAGGGCAGCAGGGAAGTGTTCTAACTATGATTTTGTTTCTTTCTGTGAATTCTGGGATGCAATTTAGTCTCCCCCCTTGCTCCCCTCTCCCTTGATAGGTATTGTATATGCCTTTCGATATGGGAACAATAACTTTGTTCTTATGTATTCCAAATTAGTCAATAATTTCAATCGGATTGAGGCTTTATTGCTCTTCATGTATGGAGTGTCACCAAATCTTTTAAGCTTGTATAGATCTCAGTGAAAGATTTGGAACTGGCATATGTTTGCCTATTTGGCTGTTAAGTATGCATAATTAGATTTCCATCTCATTGCATGAGATAGATACAATTCTTTGACCTTTTGATGCACAATTTATTTTAATGGATACCTTTCGACGAATATCTTGTTAGAAGTCGGTGAATGAAACAAGAAGCAAGCTATCTAATATGACTTTCTAATAGAACTTTTTTGTGTGGAGCAGTCTATAATCTATCATAGGTTTCGTGTCTTCATATAGCTCCTTTTCACACTTCGGGCTAGGGGTGGCAGTAAGTTTGTCTGGGCTTGGTTCAGATCTTGTTGTAATTGGATTGAATATCTTGTTGTAGTTGGATTCATTCAGCATGTCATATCAAAGAGGCTATGATAGCCAACTCAAAAACGCTTAAACCTAGGTGGGTTTATATGGATTGGTAGGTTGGATCAGAAACTACTTGCAACTCTGGGTAGAGTTTAAACTTTGTACTTTCTTTCCTTGAGTAAAATTCTTTGTTTATATATTTCAAAGAAAATGAAGGAATTGATAAAGTTGGTTCTTTGGTTTTTGCAGGTTACTCTAGAGGTCAAGGGAGAACCCCAAATCTTGAACTTGTCAGAAAAGCTCAAAGCCAGTGGCATTGCTCATAAGATGTGGATTGAACAGCCTGAAAATTTTCCAACTTGTCTTGCCACAAAACCATACCCTAAATCCATTGTTGCATCGTTTTTCAAAAAATTGAAACTCTGCAAGTGATTGTACATCCAGTTATGCCGACCACATTTTTCTTCCTTTTTTTATTATTATTTTTGTTTTTGATGTGGGTTCGCATGAGAGTGCAATTGCCGAAATTTCTCTATTTTTTGTCCCTCTTGCAAAACTTGGGTATGGAGATGAAACAAACAACGACACTGAACAGAGAAACCACATTAAATGGTACAAGCATGTCATGCACTGCAGGGATTAATTGAGGTTTGCTATTTTTTTTTATCTAACTTTTTGACTGTGCAAAGGTACTGATCTTATCAGGGTTTTAAGTCTCGGGATCTTGGATCGGATTGGTCCCGGCCGATCCCGATCCGGTATTGCCAAACGTTGGATCGGCCTTGAAAAAAAATGGATCGGTTAGACTGGTCGTCGGAAAGGCAATACTGGTCACTGGACCGATTGTACTGGTCGGTATCAGACTGGTCTAGGATATACCTATTGGATCGTTCGTTTTATAATTAAGAAAAAAAAAAAAACCTTTGGATCGGTTGGGTTGGTCCGATCCAGTCACTAGACTGGTCCGAATCGGCCGATCTGGATCGGTAGACTGGTTCGATCTAAAGCAGCTTGTTACAATAGTTATATCGTGGTAGTTATATCGTGGTTTAGGATTGGACCGGTCTTGGCCGAGCTCGATATGGACCGGATCCTAAAAACCATGAATCCTATTAATTTTGAATGTTTAGATAGTTGCATGTTTTACTTTACCACAGCCAGATTTGTTTTTTCCCGAGGAGGGCGTGGCTTGATCTGAACTTTTGTAGGCACAAATCATTTGATAAGGATTTTAAACTTAATTCTTTTCTTGTTGAATGACGTT
Source organism: Pachysandra terminalis (assembly GCA_031762675.1). Classification (NCBI taxonomy): domain Eukaryota; kingdom Viridiplantae; phylum Streptophyta; class Magnoliopsida; order Buxales; family Buxaceae; genus Pachysandra; species Pachysandra terminalis. The sequence goes on from JAUPMG010012079.1 coordinate 18,242, forward strand.
GGACTGAAAAAAATTGTTATATATTTGTAAATGCATACGACGTCAGGGAGTTATCATGCTATTCAGGGTTTTCTTAGGATGCCCACCTTGGATATGGTTATATGTCCCTTAAATCTGGCAACTGATGTGGTGATTTAATTTTTCCGAGGTCTAATTTCAGTGGAAATGAAAACCCCTCGCGTTGCTTCTTTTGCTTTGATCTCTTATCTGGGAGTCAAGCTAGCTAGTGAAATGGGATGCAGCAAGGTATGGATCGAAGGAGACAATGAGACCGTCATTAGATGGCTATCCAAGGAAACTTTGGTGGACATCTCTTGGCAAGCCTTTGGTTTGATTAGGAAGACAGATTCTACTTAGGAACTTTGCCAGTTTTAGAGTATCACATGTTTATCGCGAAGGTAATCGAGCGGCAGATACTATGACAAATGAAATCATTAACCTTAAATCCAACAATCAATGGATCTACACAATCCCTGAGTTTATGAAAGCTGTACTTCGTGACGACATTTTAGGTCGTACCCATGCTCGTTTGATCCCTATTAATTAATAAATTATCTTTGAACAAAGAGAGAGCAAGAGAGAGGGTAATCACTCATCACTCCAACTAGACCCCTTAAATGCATCTAGGATTAATTTAAAGGCGTGGGAACCGTCTCTAGTGGCAATGGCTTACGGTCGGGACGGATTGACATGCGATATTAATTGATTCATGCTCAATCCAGAAAAACCTGTTTAATAATCAGATTAAAACAGGTAAGGGCCAGTTTGGTAGTTCTTTTAGAAGTTATTTTTTAATTTTTTAAAGTCAAAAAAATGAAAAAAAAAAAAAAAAATAGTTTGATAACATAAAATAAGAAGTAACTTTTTAAAAGTCGGAAAGTTAAATTTTAACTCTACTTTTTATGAGAAGTTAAAAACTTAACTTATCAAAAGTTGAAAAGTAATTTTTTTTCTTCTTTCTCGTCGACCCCCTACACTTTCAAGCCTCCTAGCTAGAACTGGCAATTTTCAAACTGACCTTCCAACCCACCCAAATCCAACGCGATTAAACAAGTTCGGTTTGACCCATTATTAATTGGACTGGGTTTGGGTTTATTCAACTCGTCTGTAAATGGGTGTGTGCAAATGATAGTATACAAAATCAAAGGTTAAGATCTTACGAATGTTGGATGATTCGCAAAAATCTGAGGGGTAGAGAGGGCTGTGAGAGTGAGGAAGGGCAATGACAATAGGAGGATATGAGAGGATGTATCGTATTCCGTCTATTCCCAATAGTGTTGCATATCCTTTTCACATCCCAAACTTAAAGAGATCCTCGAGATAACCCAAAGGTTTGAATGTAACTCTCATCCCAATAAATAAGTGTGGATAAGCAATATAGAACCATAAGCGGAAGTGATAATATAATAATTCTAATAAATATTTAAATAAAAACTACAATCTATCCTTATCAAATAAGCTACAATCTAAATACATATATCCCTATAATCTAACTTCTATAACTACAAAAAACTAACCTTTTAGCGACGGTCAAAAACTGCCGCTAAAGCACTTAAGAAAATGTGGCTAAAAGGTTCTGCGGTGGTTATAAAACCACAGATAAAAGGGGGGTCGCTAAAGAAATTAGCGGCGGTTCGTTTTAGCAACAACCGCAATTTATAATCACCGCTAAAAGATATTAAGTTTTAAAAAAATAATAGCGCCCATGCAGGCTATCGCACGCCCCACGCAGGCTACCTATGCGAGCTACTGGGCTGTCGCGTGTCCCATCCAGGCTGTTGCGCGCCCCAAGCGGGTTGTTGGGGTGTTGCGTACCCCATGCGGGGTGTTGCACTACCGCGAGCCCATGCCTGCTGCTACCCTGCCGTGCACCCCTTGCCTACTGCTGCCCTGCCACACGCCCCATGTCTGCTGCCGCCTTCCCCATGGAAATCATACTTACATATGGAAGAAAATCTATTCATTATAGAATCTGATACCACAGAGGACTTGTTACAAGCAGGTTGAAGATGTAAACTAATCATTTAAAATTCAGCAACAAATTAAGCAGAAACCAATTTACCAACACAAAATATCACAAGACTTTTGGCAAATATGGAAGACATAAATATATTAATGAAAACCAATTAATGATAACATTGTTGATGTGCGATTTGTAAGAGACTCAATATATTAAAAGAACTTTATTGAATAATATAAAAGAGCCAATACAACCCCCTCTAGAGAAAGAAGTTCAGGGAGTCTGTCTCAGGATAGCCTAAACTGTTGCACAGCCATTTTATCAAGAGCGTTCATTCACAAAAGTGACCTGTAAATAAGACAAAGAAAAGAGACAAAAGGGGAAGATGTTGAAATAACTGTAAGTTAGTTAGAATGCATATCTCAGAGCAAGAAAACCTCAGTGTTCGAATGATCCGAAGTCTATATCATGTATTGAGAAATACAGTATATAACTGACTATCCCCTTTCTCTCAATGTCTTTACTCACTGTTATCTTCTACCTCTTGAATTTCTCAGAGACATAACTTCTCTCAGAGTTTTCAGATTCTTTTTTCTGTATCTTTAATGGAGAATATGTTTTGCTATTTATAGGGAATTTAGCCTCTCAAAGTAGGACAGATGTGATTCAATCAAATCTCCAAAGAGGTGCTTATAAATATCCCCATGCATCAGAACATATCTCGAATGCCACGTGTATTTCAACACACCTAAGTTATTTCCAGAAAGAGAGATGAATCACTTCGAATTTACAAACTCGCTCTGTGATGTTGCTTTATATCTAGAAGAGCACAAATTAAATGACACGTGTAGCATGTATAAAGATCTAAAAGCAACGCTTCCATTCTTGCCACCATTACAGATAGACAAAACCCCATTTAGATAAGTTACATCAGATATTATAAGTAGCTGAGATTTTATCACGTGCTGCGAGAAATTCATTCCAATCATTTGAAGTAAAGGAGTCTATTGAATGTCACATCATCTTCTGGACTTCGTCTATCACGAAGGAACCCCTTTTGGCAGCTTTGTGCCTTCGAAGGATGTCAGAATAACCATATATCATATGGTGATCAGTGTATTCTCGAATTACTCATATAGAGATATCAGAGTTAGATTTCTCAGCAGGAAACTCTTTTTCATGATCAATAGTCCCTATAAGGAAGTTATCTAGGCCCTTTTGAAGTTTAGAGTTTGTGCGACCTACTTGAGTGCCTTTCACTTTATGAAATCAGAAGTACATATGCCATTCTACAACTTCTTTAAAAGAGACCCCGAAATACAAAGTTCTTATTCAGAGATAACTTCTGGGGAATAAAGATATGTCTCCGAAGTACCATCATTGAGGATTTTATTCGAAGTAGGCATATATAATATGAAAGGTCATTCGCAATCAACTCCAAAGGATAAATAAGAGCGACTTCGAACTCAACTTTGTAGTTTGAATGTATTTAAGAGTGCTTTAGAGGGTAACAATCTGTTTTTGTTTGCCGAAGTACTCTTAAGTAAAGTGTATAATTTAGTCTTGCAAATTTATGAGCGTCACTCGAAGGCGACATATGAAGAGGCAAAAACATGACTCTGAAGTATTCCTTTGTAAGGATACTTCAAGATCAATGAATTTGAATCCATAATTGTTACTCGAGGGTAACGTATGAAGAGAGAAAATGACTTCGAAATATTCCTTTGTGAGGATACTTCAAAGTTAATAATGAAAAGTGTAATTTCATTTGTCACTTGAAGGAGACTTATGGAAAGGTAATAATGTGAATTCGAAGTATTCCTTTGTAAATATACTTCAAAGTCAGTGAAATCGTCATCCGGAAGTGTTCCTTTGGGTTGAAAGAAATGTATATTTCGGGAATCCCTTTAATAAAGATTTCTTTAAAGTTCAACCGAATGCAAGTCTATTTAACCTTTAGTCTTTGAGGATGACTAACCTTTGACGATTTGACCATCTCAAGGTGGTTAGCCTTCGAATTCACCATCTGGAGGTGGTTGGCTTGTGATTTGAACAAATCAGAAGGAAAGATATCTCCTTTATAGTTCCTATAAGAATAATTATAATAGATGGTCTTTCGAAGTCTATGGACATGATCCAAATATGACTTCTAAGTTAGGTTTAAAGTGTGCCTTCGAATGCTTCTCTTTAAAGGATTTCTTTCGAAGTACAGAATGAAGTAACAAGATCACTTGAAGTCTTTTCTGGAGAATGAGAAAGTGTGACTTCGTGTCTTTATTTAGGAATATATGTATATGAACGGTTTATTTGAGGTAGTATACTCTTATCAATGTCCTTCGGAAGGAATCATGATTTGTCTTGTCAAAAGTTCAAATCATTAATACTTCGATCATTTCGAAGGTAGTTAGTTTAGAAGTTAACCAATATCTTTAGATTTGGGACACGTGGAGCGGTTCGGTATAATGAACCGTTTCCAAAGGTAGCTTCTTGAAGAAGTTTTACCTTTTCTAGGTGATAAGGACGGTTAGATATCTCTGACACGTTCCAAAAGTCGTATTTCAAATCAAATCAGCGTACAACCGTTATGACAGCTCGCACGCGTAATGCGAAAAGGTGACAGTTGATTGCTTTTGGCAATGATTCAGTGTATATAATACTTAAAGTCCCGTACACACATCCTAAGATGATGCCACATGTGTGATGGGATTAATTAAGCCTTCTGATCACCAATAGCCCCCCAGTCTCTGTTTTCTTTTGCTACAGAAGAAAGCATAAGATTCTACCTTAGGATAATTCGCATTAAATGCACGTTCCTCGAGGTGATACGTTTGATCTACCGAATCGCATGCATCGAAGGCGCATTAAATGATTGATGATTACCTTTTGGAGTTGCATGAACCGCCAAAATCAATTTTTTTAAGTTTCTCCCGAGAAACCGCCTTTGCTCTATAAATAGCAGTTTCCTTGATGAAGAAAACTTCATGCAATCTGAGTTTTCTTTGAGTTCTTGCCTTCTTTGCTTTCTTGTTCTTGCCTTCTTGATTTTCTTTCCTTTAAAGTTTTTTTATTTCAAGAATCAATGGCTCCCATGAAAGGGTCAACCAGCAAGAAGATGGATTCCAAGCTAGAGATGTCGACTGCAAGATTTTGGAATCAAGTGAAGCATCAGAAAGCTTCAGCAACTGTGCAGATCGGAGAGGATCTGCTAAGTCCGTACAAGGGGAAGACCTGGCAAGATATTGGATTCCCTCGCCTTGGTGCTTCTCTTGTCTTTCGCTGCGAGAGGGGAGACTTTCCCTTGTCGGAAATTGGTTCAGATCCCATTTCAGGGGATCCATTCATTCCAAGCTCACAGCGTTGGAGTGCTAAAGGCGATCCAAATCTCTGTGGGCGAATTCCACAGAGATTATACTGGTTTGAAGGAGTTTGTCTTCCGGTGGGACCCGGAGGACCATGTCTTTGTGACTGCCTTTAGGGAGACCACACTGACTCTGGAGGATGTGGTTATCCTCAGGTAGCTCCCTATTATGGGAGACACCAACTTTGGGAACATCACGCTATCAGAAGGTGAAGCCTAGAATGTTCAGCTGCTGAAGGAGTGTGCGAAGGCTTCACTCCAGAAGTTGAAGCTGAAGGGGAAGGGCATAGGTCTTGGCTCGAAGTGCTCACTTAATGGTTGATTGCGCTACTTCTGATATGAAGATGAATCGTGGAACCAAAATAGCGTCTCAGTCAAGCGCTACTGGGGACCCGGCTAATACAGCTACGTTCACCTAGAGGCCTTTATCTCCTTTTGGTTGGTACGGTTCGTATTTGAGGGATATCCAGTGGATAAAGTGAATGAATGGATATTCCCTCTGGCTTTGAAAATTGCCAAGGGAATCCAGGTCCCCTTGGTGCCCCTGTTCCTGGGAACACAGTATGAACACCTGGATCTACTGTGTGAGGATAAGGCTCGAAGACGAAGAGAAATATTGGTGGAGAATTCGATGGAAGCCAACTTCTTGCAGTTGTTCCTTTGGGAGAGATACAACAGATACAACCCTTTGAGCTTTAGTGTAGTAAGTAAGAAGCTCGATGCACTTGGGATGGAGATAGCCCCTCGACCTCTACTATGGTCAGGGATATATCCCTCAAAAGAGCGACTGTCTTCAGTGCTGGATATGGAGGCAGGATTCGAATTACGGCCTTACCGCCGAGGAGGGATCTGCCTGTTGCAACCTCAAGGAACCATGTTGGAGGGGGATTACCCGAGGAAGGCCATAGACTGGCATATGCTGAAGCAAGAGGACAGAGATTTTTCTGGTAATAGTGCGCTCTGATTACTTGGTCAGTCTGGTCAGAGGGTTTGGGAGTGCCTACCCAGTATACAACCCCCATGGAGTACTCTGGCAATTCGGAATGGATCAAACTGTCCCGGACCACAACATAGTCACCATCAAGACTTCGGAGTTGGCGATGGCAAGGGTGGGGTAGAGAATTGATCTTACATACGGGTACCAAGGCTTCCCACCAACATGGACTGCTTGGCCTGCCCCCATAGAAAGGAATAGGAGAGTGTCCCCCTGGTGGGTGGAGTACTAGAAGCTGGCTCTGAAACGCCTGGACGATTTCCACAAGGATATAGCCATGAAAAGCCTCTCAGATTATGGTGGAGCCAAGGAGCAGAGGGTGAAGAAGATTGATAAGAATCACCCCATCTCTGAAGGCATAGGGTATCCCACTAGTCACAGAGTTCCTGGTCATCTACTGATCATCGACTACCGTGAAGGGGAGGAAAGACAAGAAGCCCAAGCTTCTAATATATCCCTAGCAATGCCTGAAGAAGGAAGGAAGGAAGAGCTTCCTAAGAACTTGCCTGCGAGGCAAGTTGAAGAAGAAAAAGCCCCAGGAAACTTGACTGGTGGGCAAGAAGAAAAAGAAGAAGAAGCAAAAGATGAAGTTACCCTGGGGGAACTCCTTATTCATAGGAGAAGAAGAAGTACAAGAGTTCCCCCATCACAAAGGGTTTCTTCAGCTTCCTTATCTTCGAGGGAGCCAAGTATTCCTTAGGATCCTGTGATTCCGAGGGAAGCAATTCCTTTGAAGGAGGGTCCCAATGGCTTACAAGGACACCCCAAGAGGGTAAAATCCACTGCTGCTCGGACTTGGAAGGTAACAAAGAACTGTTAGCTCTTTTTTCTTTTTCACTTCTACTTCTGTTATTTGCCTTGACTTATATATCTATATCATTTCAACAGGAAAGAGCTGGAGCAGGGTGAGGGTGTCGAAGTAAGCGATACTTCGATTGAACCACCCACAGAAAAGCATCAAGTAACAGTTGCAGAGGCTCATACTAGTAGGATTCCACCTCCTTTCCCTCGAGAAGGTGTTCTTGCTGGTAATACAAGTAGAATGCCTCCTCCATTCTTTGAGGGTTCTTCCTCTAGTAAGTTTGCTTTCATTTTGTGTTTAGCAATATTGTCGCTCATCCTTCGACTAACTTTTGTATATTTTTTGTAGCTCATTCAACAGCAAAGGAAGAACTTACAAAAACTCAAGAGTCTGGAGCCGCTTCATCTGCTTTTCCATAGAAAGATCATGGCAAGCCTTTTATAGGAGGACAATAAGAAGATTCTGTCGCAAAGGAACTTCCTACGGCAACTCCAAGTGTCGCAAAGGCTCTTGCTGCAACTGTAATAACTTCTGGCAGTGCCACTGCCAAAAGGGAGGAGAGGCAAGAGGCTCTGAGGGCGCCTGATCCATTCCTATGAAGGCCACAACTGTATAGAACAAAGTGGTCCCTCCAGTACCTTCTGCTTCAGTCCAAGAATCTGCCAGTCCTACTGTTGACCCTATGAGGACAAGTGTTACAACCGAAGTCGTTCCTTCACAAGCAGAGCCATCAATGCCATCTTCTCTAGCTCCTATCCCAACTATCCCAGCATCCTCAGGAGTTCCTCTCTTTATTGAAGCCGTTACAACTCCTGAGGTTGCAACCTCTTCTGGTGTTAAGCCTAAAAGGGGCTCCTGTGCCATACCAGCTATCCAAAAAAGGAGGGAACTATCCCCTGAACCAACTTTGTCTACAAGTAATCTTGCTGAAGAAAAGAGGATTTATTGGATGGATTTGATCAGGGCGACATACGGGGAATTATTGCTAGCTAGTGTTCTTCCCATGCAGAAGTTTAGAAATTTTGGCTATAAAGAGCTGTGTAGACTGCTGGAGATAATGAGCCGTCAAAGTCTTCCAGATATTACCATTGAAGATTTGGACAATTGGATGAGGACGGTGGCATGTCTGAAGACTATGGGTTTTCAGCTGGATTTGTTGGAGAATTGGCTGGAGCAGCTGAGGACAAAGGTACATAAGTGGTACAAGATAAAGGAACTTGAAACTATTGTTTTGGCGGAGACTGAAAAGGTGAGTAAGCTGCAGGAATGCTTTGAAAAATGTGAAGAAGATATAGAGGAACTGACAAAAAGGATTGCTGAACTTGTTAAACTGAAGAAAAATGCTAATGAATTAATGATACAATGTCAGCAAGATAGAAAGGAAGCAGCTCGTGTCTTGGCTAAAGAACAAGCAAAACTTATGGAAGCACAAACTGCCCTTATGAAGGCAAGTATGAAAGTTCCAAGGACTTCAAGGCTAGGACTACTTGAAGGAGCCTACGAAGGCATTACCGAATCTCAACTCACCGGAGGACAGTAGTTTTAATTTCCTTTTCCTTTGTAATGTACTTCTGATGTATAGAATTCTTTTGTATAAGATAGAATTCGTTGGTTCTGATGTACAAGATATAATTCTTTTTTAAAGACATTCATTCATATACTTAATAAAAGTATTTCCTTAGCCATTTTCCATTTACAATTTCTTCATTTGCATTTTCTTCTAATGACAAAATCTTGTAATATCTTGACTCTTGAACAGAAGTTACTTCAAATGGTCCTTCCCACTTAGGGGCAAATTTAGGCTTAATAGCATTACTTCGTGCGTGCCATGTTGCTCGTAAGACTAACTCACCAACTTGAAAACTTCGAGGTCTGACTAGCTTGTTATAGGATTGAGTTATAATTTGATGATAATGCAAGTTATTTTCCAAAGCTTTTTGCCTTCTCTCATCCAAATTATCTAACTCTTAAGCACGTATAAGAGCAAAGTCTTTGAAATCCCACTCCACTCTACTTGCATGCAAAATCCTAGCTGAAGCAACTTGTAATTCAACTGGAATAAGGGCTTCTACCCCCAAACACTAGAGATAAATGAGTAGCATTCGTAGCTCGATGTTTGCTTATTCTGTATGCCCATAAGGCTTGAGGTAAGGATTCATTCTTATGTGCAATTATAATTACCACTCACAATAGGACGAATCCTTATAGGATAGGGCTATTTTGAGGGCGTCGAACCTCAACGACTGATGGGGTTAAGATTATCAAATTATCTAGATTAATTCTAATTTGATTGGCTAAAAAGATAAAAAATGATAATTAAATCTAAAAACTAAAGATAAAACTAAAACTAAAATAACATTGGTTAGAAGGATATGAAGGTTAAGATATTGATTTTACCTTTAACCTCATGAATAAGGATAATCACATGAATCAAGGGCATTTAATTATGTATGATAATGACTTCTGTGGCTATAAGCTCACAACAATGTCGCTAAGAAAGTATCATGTTAAGGAATAAGCATAGTCTATATTCGATTAGCACAAGTTGTATGCAATACACTACTCTATACTATGGTTTCCAAAACAACTTGTCTTCTCTAGGCATAAACTATAAAACTCTCTGTAATTGGTTAAATATATCATAGTTAGGAAACCAGATTTCAACTTCAATAAATTGGACCCAAATTACTAAGAATTAATTCTCTTGACTCCATAATACATCCAAAATTAATTCAAGCTTATCTGGTTCAAACACATATAAGCAATTTTTAATACATGTAAGTGATAGTGAGAATCATAAATCATGAAATATGGCTAAATAATTATATCTAACAAAATATACAAAGATTTAAATAAGTTCTCAAAACAAACTACTCATGCTCTCATAACTTTTATTTATTCATCTAACTCTTGAGCACGTATGATGGCAATTATATGGGTGGATGATTGAAAGTGTATTAGTTTTGATTTTTTCTTTGCTCGAGGACTAGCAAAGTGTCTAACACTTGCACTTTTAGACTTATTACTCATTCTTATTAGTCTTCGAGCTATGCTTTAAATAGATAAATTAATGCATTTTCTATGTTTTGCAAGATTGGTGATGTTAGTGAGAATATGGACTAAGAGTTAAAAAAAGCCTCAATTGGATCAAGCTTCAAGGTTCTTAAGAGGATATTATCAAAGCTTAAAACTCAAGCCAATTATACCTTGAAGATGGAGGAGAAAGCCCAAGTAGAAGCCCAAACTACCAAGTCAAAGATCAGTCCAGAAAAACAGAGCATATTTCAGTATTGTGGCCATAACTCCTTCACGATAAGTCCGAGGGAGGTGATTTCGGTGTCCCTGGAAATATAAAAGGAATCTCTACAACTTTATTTGTAATAGCCGCATTCCAATTCTAATGTTGTCTGAGTCCAAATCGAGTCGCAAGGGGACTATTCTGGGCAGTCCAAAAATAAATCCGAGATTTGGAGTTTATCAAGAAAGTGTTCTAGTTTATCATGAATTGGGTTGTCCTTGTACTCTTAGGATTATATGTTTTGGAGATGTAATGTCTATTTAAAAGATCCAAATCTCAAAATTAAAGATATCTCTCATCTCTCATATATCTCTCATCTCATAGAGGATCACAGATAGATTAGGAATTTAGTTAGGGGTTTTGAAGGCTTTGAAGGCTGCTCCCCAAAAAGCTCCCTTTGGAGAGCAGTAGAAGAACCAGAAAAAGCTCGACTAAGGAATGAATTTCGCCTCAACGTAGGGATTTCCAGTAACCTTAAGAGTGGCTAATCCCTTATTAGGTTATTGATGTAAACTCTTCCCTTTTGATTATGGGTTTAATTATATGATTTCTTGGTTTATTCTTTATGTGTGATGGTTGTATAGTTATGAGGATTACTAAGAATCGGATTTAATTTCTATAATCAATTTTAATAGAACACTGGCCATAGTTTTGTTAGGATTGAACCCAAAATATTCTTATTTTTTGTGATTATAAGAATATTGATTATGCAACTGTGCTTATTGACATGATGATTAAGATGGATTTGATAGGCCAAGCCTAGGGAAGACGGGTTGTGCTGCAAATTAGTTAGTTAGTATAAGTGGACAGTCCGTGCCTACCGAAGATGGGTTATACTTATCCCTTATGATAATGTAAATTCTAATTGAGAGAGTT
>JAUPMG010012080.1:0-15590 GCA_031762675.1 Pachysandra terminalis
AATTTCAGTGGCATGTTCGACCATCGAGAATTCTTAGCAACTGGCGTGACTTTGGCCTCGCCTTTAACCAACATTTCAATTGGTACTTTTGCAACGATCATTCATTATTGCTTTGCCCTTTTGTGGCCTTTCTATATGTAAGCTAATGTCTTTAATTGTTCTTGCAGCAAAAGCCCTGCCGCTATCATCTAATGATCCGCTTGTTGGTGCTGCTCCTGTTGAAGACATTGTTGATGACAAAATCTTGACTACCCCTCGGCCATCTAAAAGGAAACAGCCTATCAAGCCCAGGTTACGGCCGACCCAACAGTCTGCCCGTCATTTTGAGAGAATTTTTATTACCTCCGATCCTAGAGCGGTCGTTGACCTTCCGGAAGAAGATGTCCCTACCTTTACCTCATTCGAGGAACAACATCCTGGCACTCCTTTGGTTCCATCTACTGGAAAACGTCTCAAACAGTTAGCTAGGAGATCACCTGACTGGGGAAGCCCTCCTCAGGGGAGTGAGGTCAACGAGGAAATAGAGGCAATGTTTTCGAGTGAGTCTTTGGGCCATACGCAAACAGTAATGGCCAATCCTTTTGATGTTGTTGGTTCTCCTGACTCCCCAACATCTCTTTCCCAAGAAACTATTGTTGAATCTCACACTATGAAAAGTCCTGGCTCTTCTTCGCCTGCACTTCTTGCCGATTTTGACTCTTCTCTTAAATCGGTGGATGACTTCTTGCGAAGCTCTTCTGATTCAGTCCTTGCCTTTTCGTCTTCGGAATTAGCCATGTATTCTGCCCTAGAGAAGGCTAAGTCTGAGTTTCAAAAATTATTTTCTCTAGATTTGACCGAATTTGAAGATGATGCATATCTCTCTGCTTTTCATGAATATTTTGACATTCTTCAGTCGTCAAGACAACTGATTCTTCTCTTATTTCTGCTCTAGTTGAAGTGCAAATTTGGGTTGCTGGATTTCGATCGGCACGTCATGAATAAAAAGTAGAATCTTTTCTGCAAGACCTTGTGCAAAAGCTAGAAGAAGTGATCTTGTTGCGGGGATCCTTGGGTGCTAAGACATTCGAGATGGAGGCTGCCGACCTTGAGATCACTCAAGCTCATCAACGTTTAGCAGAAATAGATGAGGAGCAGAGGAGATTGCAGGAGGAGAAGGAAGGTTTACTCGTAGTTGTGTCGACAAGGCATGCCACCAAACACAACATTTTGTTAGCACAGCGGGGGTTGCGGCCGAACTACCCAAAAACATGGAGGCTGTTAAAGCTGTGAAAACCAAGGAAGGCCAATGGGTTAGCCGAAAGCAACATGCCATCGAGATGGCCGAGGAGTTGTCGGCTAAATTCAACAATCTTAAGAATCTTGCTTTATGAACTTGTTATATTTCCATATTGGTTACGGATTAACCATCTTTTTGTACTCCCCGGCCCTTTTTGGTTGTCATGCACTTTTTGGGCTATGTCTGGCCATTTTACTTGTTTTCTCTTGATTCCCACATGGTTGGGAAATACTTTTTTAAAAACTGACCGTTAATTGTTTTTTCTTCGGTCGATTCTGTTGCACGAATGGTGTATGCTCCTCCTTTCAGAACTCTATGGATCTTGTATGGTCCTTCCCAGGTGGGCGAGCATTTTCCATATGTGTGGTCTTTTCTGCAACCTGGAAATATTATTTTCAATACTAAGTCACCTTCAGCGAAGGACTTATTTTTGACTTTTTTATTATACGATCTGGCCACAATTTTCTTTTGTGCTTGTAACTCTTCAAATGCTTTGAGCCTTGATTCATTCAGGTCTTCTAGACCTATCATCATGCCTCCGTATACTCTTCTGATGGCATCTGATGCTGCATTATTGTTCTTATCAAAGGAACCCTGATCTCCAAGGGTATATCGACATCATGGCTGAAAGTCAAGGCAAAAGGGGTATTCCCTGTTCTTGATATAAAAGTAGTACGATAGGCCCATAAGGCTTCTGACAAGGTTTTGTGCCAAGATCTTGGCCTATCTTCGACCATCTTTCTCAAGATGTTCTTTAGCACTTTGTTGGTGGACTCAGCCTAGCCGTTTGCTTGAGCCTAATAAGGAGTTGAATTAATAATCTTAATTCCGTACTTATCTGCAAACTCAGCTACCTACCCCGCCAGTAAATACCGAACCCTGATCGGCTATTATCGACTCTGGGATTCCAAATCGATGGATAATTTGTTCTTGTATGAACTCAATAATGTCTGACTATTCGACATTTTTCATTGGCTTAACTTCTGCCCACTTGGTGAAGTAATATGTAGCCACAATGATGAACCCATGCAGTTTTGATGAGAATGGGTATATTTTGTCAATTAAATCCATAGCCCATCCTCTGAATGGCCATGGTTTCACTATTGCATGTAAATCTACGGCTGACACTCTATGAACAGGGTTGTGTCTCTGACATGTTTCGCATCCTTTGGCATATTTGATGCAATATTTTAGTATTGTCGGCCAATAATGGCCATGCCTTCTTATTAGCCACCTCATTTTAATGCCATCCTGGTGTGCTTTATATATCCCTTCATGCACCTCTGCCATACTTAACCTTGCTTCATGCAAGTTTAAACATCTTAGTAGCATGCCATCTAGACTCTTTCTATACAACTCCTCGGCCATTACCACATATCTGTTCAATGCTATTTTTAGCTTCTTATCACTCCTCAAATTAGGAGTTGTTAAGTATTCTAAAAATGGGGTTCGCTAGTCGTTAGGCTGTGTGTCGACATGCATGATGTCTAGTGACTCGAGTCTTCTTTTGACAGACAACAGGGATCTTTTTTTGATCGAGATGGTTATTTCGGTCATTCCTTACAGGATCCTTAATCCTGATGCTATCTGAGCCATTTCATTGGCTTCCTCATTTTGTTCCCGTGGACAGTGAGATAATGTCACGTCATCAAACTCTTCCATCAATTGGCAGGCCACTGCATATAATGGCATAAGCTATCAACTTAGGCATTTATACTTGCCCCTAGTTGATTAATAACCAACTGTGAATCTCCCTTGATAACAACCTCTTTTGCACCGCTATCCAATAGGATTTCCATTCCTATGATTAACGCTTCATATTTGGCCTGATTATTTGTGCAAGGAAATTCTAGCTGAAAGGCATATTCTTGTCTATCACCTCCTGGTGGTATAATAATTATACCTGTGCCACTTGCTGTCTCTGTCCTTGATCTGTCAAATATTAGGGTCCATGGTAATAAACCCACCATGTTTGACTCATATATTATATCTGATCCTACAGTAAGATCACCAGATGGATGATCGGTTAGAAAATTAGTATCACTTGGCTCTTTATCGCCTTTTGAGGGATGTAAATGAAAGTGAATTCTGATAATGCCAAAATCCATTTGCCTATCCTCCCTCTCAGATACGGCTTGGTTAACATGTACTTGATCACATATGTTGGAGCAATTGCCAATACCGTGGAGGCTATTAGGTAATGCCTCAGTTTGATGGTCGTGTAATACAATGTTAGACACAGCCTTTCAATGGCCGTGTACCTTTGTTCGACCAGTAATAAGAATCTACTTAGATAATATACGACCTGTTCATGCTTTCGATTTTTCTCTTGCGCTAACAGGATTCTAATAGATTTCTTGGCTGCTGATATATAAAGCTTCAGCGGCCTTCCTTTCTTTGGAGGAACCTGTACAGGTGGATTCATCAAGTACTCTTTAATGGCTTCAAAATCTTGTTGATGTTGTTCCTCCCACAACTATTCTTCTTCTTCCTTTAAACGTAATAATGGAGAGAAAGATATTAGTTTTTTGGCCGAATTGGAGATGAATCTCCTTAAGAAATTAATTTGGCCTAGGAATCTCTGTAATTCCTTTTTATTACTCGACGGGTTAGCTTTTGAGATAGCTTTTGCTTTGTTTTTGTCTATCTCATTCCCCTTTGGTGTACCAAAAATCCTAAGAAATTTCCTGCCGATACCCCGAATGCGCATTTTAGAGGGTTCATCTTTAACTTGTGCTTACGCATTCTCTCGAATGACTTTTAAGTGCTTGAGGTGTTCGGCTATTTCTGCCGATTTTATTACTATGTCTTTTGTGTAGACCTCCATATTTTACCAATCATGTCATGAAAAATACTGTTCATTGCTCTCTGGTATGTAGCTCTAGCATTTTTTAAACCGAATGGCATTACAACCTAGTAATATAGGCCTGTTGCCCCCGGCCCTCGAAATGTAGTCTTTTCCACATCTTCGGCCGCTATATTAATTTGGTTGTAACCTGAGTGCCCATCCATGAAGGATAATACTTGGTTCCTGGCCACCAGATCCTCCAATAAATCGGCCATAGGCATTGGATATTCATCCTTCGGAGTTGCCAAGTTGAGATTTCTAAAGTCAATGCACACCCTGATTTTGCCATTCTTTTTCATTATAGGTACTACGTTTGAAACCCATTCCACATAACGGACTAGTCGGATGAAGCCTGCTTTAAGCAACCTCTCAATTTCTTCTTTTATCTTTTCTATTACTTCGGTCGTCATCCTTCTAGCCGGCTGTTTATAGGGCCTATAGCCGGCTTTTAAAGGTAACCGATGTTTAACCAACTTTCGGCCTAACCCTCGTAACTCATCATAATTCCAAGAGAAACAGTCCTGGAACTCAACAAGTAATTCTATTAACTGACGTTTATACATATCTGGAAACAAACTACTTATGTACACTGGCCGATGATCGTCACACTACCTAAATCTTTTTCTATAAATGGATCTTGTACCTCAGCCTTACGTCATCCAGTTTACCCGGGGACACCTCGATATCCTGCATGGATAATCCTTTAGTTGCGTCCGCATCATCCTCCGTGATACATTCGATCGTTGTGACCAATATTTCCTCATCTAGCTATTTTTCGTTCACATGATCTTTCAATCGTAACATGGTGGCCTTGAGTGTGGCCAACCTATCTTTCTTCTTTTGATCATTCATCATGGCACTTCCTCAATTTTGTAACCCCAGCTTGACCGATAGGGAACTATCGTTGTCGGTTTTGCTTTCTCTTGGCCTAGCTCATCATTGACCGTTACAAAAATTCTTGCCGTTTGACCATGTATCCTGTCCTTAGTGAACTTTATTGGACCTATCTCTCTTCCGTATAACAATGCCTCGACTAAATTAGAATATGCCAGAAAAGGCCGTCCATCCGCTTTGACAATCTCCACCTTGTTTTCATTCCAAAAAAATCAGGAATTGATGAAGGGAGGATGGTATGCACATATTTGAATGAATCCAATCACGTCCTAGCAACGCGTTGTAACTGGCGGATGATTCTACTACGAAGAAAGTGGTCAACCTTTCTTTCGTCCAATCTCCAATTCTACTGGCAGCACTTCCTGAGTGGTTGAAGTTTCTCATGCAAAATTTGTGACCGTTATTTCGGTCGGAATTAAGTCAGTTACAGCTTTTCCTACCTTTTTCATCACCCTATTGGGCAATATATTTACCGCCTCTCCATTGTCAACTAGCACTCTGCTGACAGGAACCCCGTCTATGTGTACATTAATGTACAATGGTCGTAAATGCTGAGCCATCTTCCAAGAAGGCTTTACAAAAATTACCTTATCAGTCTTGTCGTCAGAATTAATTATGGGCTGGGAACTTTCACATTTCAGGCTAGGCAGGTTTTGTTCCTGGTAAATACTAGCCAACGTAGCCACCGTGGCCTCTTGGCCTACTTCTTCTTCAATGTCTGGCTCAACACAATCTTCCCTTGCTTGAAAATATGTTGGCAGCATAAAGACCATATTGCAATCCATGGTCATCGGAGGGAGCGACCCAAATTGAGTGATTTGGGTTTCTTCCTTGCTGACCCTCTCTTCTGGGGAAGTATCACCCGTCAATGGCGACCGTTCTGGATCATTGGTGCCTTGGAACTGGGTCAAGAGTTGGTCTAACAACAGACCATCATCTTCTTCCAAGAAATTAAGCTATGGAGACATTTCTTTCTTGTGTTGGGCCTCTGACATTTGCTCTTTCTTTGGTGCTATGGTTTGGGCCGCACCCATAAAGTTTCTGGCCACTACCAATCCCTTGTCCCCTCTTTGCTAGACTGAGATAGCTCTGTTGGCTGCCTGTTCCCTTTGCCAACGTCTTTTTTGGGTTCGAGTCATCTCATACCTGAATCAATCGAATTTTTGGTGGACTACTCTAGTCCACCTATTATTTTTGCCTCCTAGAGGCTTAACCATCCTTGGATGAGGATTATAAAATCGGTCATCTCTATTGGGGTACCATTTTTTGGGTGACCCTTGATAATAATCTAGACTGTATTGCTGAAGTTGAGTTCGCCATGGTTGGCGGTAATCTCCCCCTACTTCTCTGACTTGTTCTTTCATCTCTTCATGACATCTGTCACAAATGTTATGCCCCTGGTGAAACCTGTCTTGACCATTCAAATGGTTGGGAGGGAACTCTAATCGGTCGTGGATACTACGACCATGGCTTCCCAATGGTCTGTATTTGTTAATTCTGTTTGCTCCACCGGATGAATTGCCCCTAGCCTCAAGTCAACCTTCACGTGAGGGTTTCTGAATCTAGACCCAATCATGTTGACCAGGAAAGTAGTGGGAAACGGGTCCGTGTCAATTCCAACGACTTCCTTCCCTTTTTCAGGGAACTGAAGCAGTCCTCGGTCAATGTTGTTCTGTACTATTAACTGAAAATCGGAACAATCAGTAATTGAGTGGGTTCGAGATCCATGCTATTTACAGTATTCACCCTTTTTAAGTTCATCGGCCGAAGGGACTTTATGCCCCTCAGGTAGCCTGTTGAACTTTCCTTTTTAGGAGGTGATCAAAGATCTCGTCAGCCTTTGAAATATCAAAGGAAAGCTTCCTTCTTTTATATGGAAAATTCCTATTTCCTTCCATTTGTATACTGACCATTTTTTTCTTTAAAGCCATATAAGTGAAAGGTTTATTTGATATTTATTCGGCCACGGCTAACTCATAATTGGGATCTTGAAAATAAGTCCCAAAGGTAGCCGTTTTTCTTTGATTCTCCTCCTGGAGAATTCGCTCATATTTGGCCACCCGGGTTGACAATTCAAAAAAGTCCTTGAATTTCATTCCATCAAACTTCTTCTGAAGTTCAATGTCGAGGCCATTTTGGGCCAATTTCACAAACTCTGTTTCAGGGAGTATAATCCTACATCTATTTCTGACCTTTTTGAAACGCCCTATGTATCTATCCGCCGTTTCATCCGGCAGTTGTCTCAACCGAGCTAGATCGGCCATGGACACTTCTGGTTCAATTCGGTAAAATTGAGAGTGAAATTTTTCTTCCATCTCAGTCCAATGTTGGATCGAATTATGAGGTAAGGTTATGTACCAAGTGAAAACTTGGCCTATCAGGGAGTTCCCAAATAATCTTAACTTATGGTATTCACTCGGTGATAATTCTCCGCAATGTACCGTAAATCAGCCCACATGCTCGATGGTCAATTAACCATCTTCTCTTGAGAACAATGAGAAGTCGTGGATCCTATATCCCATAGGGAATTCATACCTAAGATCCACCAAATCAGGATCTGGTTTGCGGTATGATGGTCTAAACAAAAGTCAGGTCGGCAAATTAGCCACTGCCTCTTGGACCTAGTGATATACTTGTCCTCACTCCGTTTCTCTGATCGGTATGGGTGCCTGAATATCTACATTCGGTCGCACGTGTTCAGTCCTTACCTGACTGTTATGGTCAAGGGGCTCATTTCGGTCATTTATTTGCTTAGCCGGCCTTGGAGGAGGAGGCCTGGTTGGTGGTAATTCAACAGGGTTAAACACTCCATTTCCATTAAGATTTCTCCTGACCAAAATTTCACCTTCTTCGGCCAAACTTTGTTCACGCCTGATCAAAGACTCCATTTCAAAAGGCATTCTAGTGAATCCTTCTGCAATGGCCGCATAAGTGCGTCCTTGATTGGTACCTATCCTTATTAAAGTGTGATTTATAGCTTGTAACATCATTAAGATACTATTATTAAACGGAGTGGATGTCGATCCTACCTCTGCCGTTGGATTAGCCTGGCTATGCGTTTCGGCCGGTGCGACAGTGCTTTCTAATATTTCTTCTTGAATAATATCCATTCCATCGCAGTCATCTTCTCCTGACCGTCCACTAGCTCTAGTTTTTGGCGCCATTTAGCTTTACCAAATGGGTCCCACCCAGCATGCCAAAATATGTTGGCTACAAAAAGTATCAACTCCGACTCGCTTCCCTGTCGGTTTGTAGGTTTACTCTCGGTCGTGTGGCCGAAGTGGGTGCGGGCGTGCCAGAACTCTTAAGAGTTCACCTAAAAGATAGGTTATTTAAGTTAACTACGTAAATTGACTATTAAAGTAAATCGGTCAATTATATGACCGATTGTGAATAGGACGATTATGTGGCTTCCAATCTCGAAGGATCAGTGGCCGATCCAGAGAAACTGATTTTATGCGATCAACAGCACCACACACACACACACACACACACACACAAATATATATATAAACCAGAACACGATAACATGCAACTAGAAGGTAAACCTTCTAAGATGCAAGGGAAACAAGAAAAATACAAAAAACTCCAGAAGTTCCTTGGGCTTCGATTGTAGGACGTGACTAACCTACTTCACGGGTGTACAATTCGGGATACAAGAGACTGTCGAGAGGACCTCCAACGGTTCCTTGGGCTCCGACTGTGGGACGCAACTAAGCTACTTCGCGGGTGCACAACTCGGCATGCAAGGGACGATCGAGAGGGTTTCTGAAGAGCACTTGACTGGGATTCCTCTATGACCGACTGGTTCGGATGACGAAGTAGGTGCAACAGGTTCCTTGCAGAGTGTTAAACTAGTGATCACTGGGGATCAAGGATGAAGCTATGTGTAGCTTTGGTTGATATGTTGTGGAGGCCCTTTTCCATTTTGGTCGATCTCTTCTTATAGGCCTTTACTGTAACCGCTCGGCAGTTGGGTGATAATGGGGAACCTCAGTCTTTCCTCTACTGACACCTGGCCCACTTCCATATTTCATGTTCGTAGCACGTCATGCAATCCTCCTTTGGCAGATTGGGCTCGCTTTAACTTGCTGAGCCTACGCGCTATTTTTTCAGGCCTGTATCGCCTTTATTGGGCCAAAGCCCATTTCTTTCTTACCGCCTAGCCCACGTGGTCTCAAACAGTTTATGGGGTCTAGCCAATTTTAGGCAGTCTAATTCCGGCCTAAACAGTTATACAAGCAAATAAAATGAAATCAGAAACCAAAGATCAAAATATGTACATAGATTTATGTGATTCAGCATAGTGCCTACATCTAGGGGAGAGAAAAAAATTTCCACTATCCTGAAAAGAATAAGGGTTACAATTTGAACCTCCAACCGGGTATATGAAAAATTCCTAATATATTGTTATATATGTATATGTGTGTATTTATGTATATATACTCGCATGTACATTCTTTGGACCAGCTGGCTCTATTGAGTTGGAATGGGAAGTTAGAGCATTAACTAAAACTAGAAATTGGGCCTTAAAATGAGCCTAAGCATAGTCCCTCGCAGCCAAAAAGTCCAGCCTACTCAAAAGATGGTTTGGACTAGGGCTGTAAACAAGTCGGATTCGGGCCGGATCCACCATGATTAGAACCTGGATCCGATTAAAATTAAAGAGAACCAAATCTGATGGATCTATCATACAAGTAACCGAATCTGAGTCGGATTATATTTATAGGATCTGTATTCGGATCCGACTAAGAATCGATTATATATCGGAGTTCGATAACAAAAAATTTTAAGAATGAAACAATTCACAAATTATTTTAAATACAATGCAAATAGATTGACAAAAATAAGTGGAGATTGTAATATAACTTAAATTAAAAACATGTTCCCATGCAAGCAAGTGAAAAAAGAAAGTATAAACTGGAAAAAATTCTACACATGCATGTCAATCTAATCGGATTTGGATCTTAATCGGGTCCAATATATCAAGATCCAAATCCAAATCAAATTATTCAAATCCGAATCTGATCCAACGGATCTCATCTGATAATTTATCCACTGTCCAAAATGATGATTTATCCGAATCCAATCCGATCTGTCGACGGACATCTAATCTGAACAACAATTTTTCCATTAATCATTAAACTTGGATGTTATCTATTTTGGTCGTAAATATAACTAATTTGCAGGTTGCTCTAGACCTTGTTGTTCCAGGATCGAAGGGTCTAGCTTGTAAAAGGGTGTTCTTCCATTTCCAATGTTTTCAATGATCATTTTGACATATCATTTACATTTCAAGAGCAGGTAGCTAGGTTGAATCTATTGTGCTAAGTTGAGTTGGTGCGGGCTCAGTTGATAAGAGCAAGAGGAGGGAATGGGTATTTGAATTCTAAAAGGATTGTCTTATGCCTAATTAGACCCAATTGAGAAAGAAGTTTATATGCTAGAATTGGGTGCATGAAAAGAGGATTCTATCATAATTAATAATGTTTCTATTGTCCTATATCCCTTGAACTAATACGGGATCCTGTTATTGCGGCAGTGTAGGCCAGGTCTAATTTAACATCTGTTATAACAATTGATATTTCTCTGTCTTATATACAGACCCTTTTCGTTAGAATCTCTGTACTCTGAAGTCCGCTTTCTTTCATTTGCATTCTCATCTTTCTTCTGCCAACTTATTAGTGGTTTTATATGCAGAGTTGGATAACTTGTGGGGACAGCACATATCCGAAACCTCAACAGAAACTCCAGAAGCTGACACTGACCCAAAACTATGTCTTGAGAAGTCTAATTATATAGTAATTTTGGACAATCCAAGTCCTCTGGATAGGAAGCTTAGAGATGGTGGCTTGCTCATATTCACTAGTAGTCTCTAGATCCAAGAGGGAGGGGCCTCATGGGGAGGAGCGGAGGGCTATAGGGAGACGCCTTTCTTCGGGTCATGGGAAATTCGTTGTGCGGTCAATATTATATGGGGTTAGGTATGGGGTTAGGGGTTAGGGGTGGGGGGTGGAGCTCCTGTTGTATTGTAGGGTATATTACGGATTTGTCCCATATATCGGATAGCATTATAATTTGTATCCCTAATTTGTTTTTGAGATAGTAGAAATTTCTTCTCTTCTGTGGATGTAGGCTTTGTTAAACCACATATATTTATGTGCATTTGTTTGGATTTCCGTTTTTACTGTTTATTATTATTGCTTGATCCCGATCAACAATTGGTATCAGAGCGTGGGTTGATCATAGCGATAATGGTGAACACTTCAAATGCCAAATACGATCTGGAGAAATTCGATGGAATAGGGAACTTTGGACTCTGGTAGCGAAGGGTGGAAGATATGTTTGTGCAGCGGGATTTGGTGAAGGCATTGTATGGGAAATCGAAGAAGACGGAAAGGATGAGTGATTATGAATGGGAAAAATTGAAATTAAAGGCAACGATTACCATTCGGCTTTGTCTTGCAGAGACAAAGTGATGTATCACATCATTGATAATGAATTGCCTGCAAGGATTAGGGCTGTAAACGAGCCGAGCTTTGCCTAGCTCGGCTCGAGCTCGTAAACCTTGAGCAAAGCTCAGACTCATTAAAAAATTTAGGCCTCAGGCTTAGGCTCAGGCTTAGCTTAGGCTCGTTAAAGCTCGGTTCACAAAAAATTGGGTTTATAAAAGGCACGACTCATCAAAAAAACTTATATTTGAACAAATACATTGATATTATAGTGATGATTATTATTATATATAATATATTAACATATGTATTGTATATTACTAAATAATATAAGATATAGGATTATAAATGTATAATCTCATATAAAAGCCGAGCTGAGCCTACCCAAGCTCGGCTCGAGCTCGTTAAGATAATGACTTTTTTTGGGGGCTCAAGCTCAGCTCGCGAGCCTAATTATAGAGCTCAATCTCGATTCATACAAGTCAAGCCCGAGTCTGAGCCGAGCTAGCTCGACTTGTTGACAACCCTAGTAGGGGTTTGGGCAAAACTAGACAGTCGATATATGTCCAAGTATCTAACGAACAAGTCATATCTCAAGCAAAAGCTATTTGGGCTTAAGATGGCGGAAGTTGCCGAATTGACACAGCACATAAATACATACAATCAGATCATCAGTGATCTTCTAAGGATTGATATAAAGTTTGACAAGGAAGATAAGGCACTAATGCTTCTAAGATCTCTCTTGATCTCTTACAAGCATCTGGTTACAACCCGACTTTGGGGGAGGGAAACTCTAGAAATGGAGGAAGTTACTGCAGCACTTCTATCATATAATCAGAGGAAACAAAATAGTAAGAATTCTCAAGGTGAAGCGCTGGTAGCAAAGGGTAATCAAGATTGCAGAAGAAAGAAAGAAAGAAAGAGAGGGATCGATCGAATAAGAAGAATTGCAGATCGAAATCAAAAGGGAAGATGAAGAACGTAGAGTGCTATAAGTGTCATGAGAAAGGACGTATGAAGACGGATTGTCCAAAGTAGAAGGAGGAAAAGGAAGATAAAAATAAGAAGAAAAAAATCCTCAAATACTGTGAATGTAGCAAAGGACAACACTGATTAGAGTGAAGGAGATATACTTTTAGTTTTATCAGGTTCTGATCGCTTCACAAATTCATGGATTCCAGATTATGGATGCTCCTATCCATGTGTCTACAAAAGGACTGGTTCGACACCTATAGGTTAGTAAATTGTGGTAATATTCTGATGGGTAATGATGTTTCATGTAAGGCCATTGGAATTGGCACAATTTAGATTAAAATGTTTGATGGTGTTATGAGGACGTTGGCTAATGTGAGGCATGTCCCAAATCTGAAGAATAATTTAATTTCATTGGGTACCTTGCAATCTAATGGATGTAAATATAAAATAGAAGGTGGAGTTATGAAGGTGACCAAGGATGCCATGGTAATGATGAAAAGTCAGAAGGTTGCAAGAAATTTTTACAAGCTATTAGTGACTATAGTTGTAGGTGGAGTTGCTGCAACAATATCTACAGAATCAGGTATTAACGATACACTCTTGTGGCATATAAGGCTGGGGCATATGGGTGAGCATGGCATGATGGAACTTCATAGAGAAAATCTATTGAAGGGGATTAAATCATGTAAATTGGAGATCTGCAAATTGTTCTTGGAAAACAGTGCAAGGTTCAGTTTAAGGCAGCTATACACGAGTGAATGCATTCTTGACTAGGTACATTCAGATATCTGGGGGCCAATGAGAGTTAAATCAAGAGGTGGATTTCACTAATTTGTGAGTTTCATTGATGACTACTCTAGGAAGTCTAGGTCTAATTTATGAAGCATGAGTTAGAGACTTTTACCAAGTTCAAGTTATGGAAAGCAGAGGTAGAAAAACAGTCCGGGAAGCAGATTAAATTCCTCAGAACAGTACAGAGTACAAGGAAACAAAATTATTTCTGAAATTTTGTAAGGAGCAGGGCATCAAAAGGTCCTTCACGGTCCAAAAGACACCACATCAGAATGGTGTGTTTGAGAGGATGAATAAACTATTGTAGAGAGAGCAAGGTGCCTGAGATTGAATGTTGGACTGCCTAAGAGCTTTTGGGCTGAGGTAATAAATATGGACTGCTACATCATTAACAAATCACCTAGAGCAGCACTTGATGAGAATGTTGTAGAACAGGTATGGACTGAAAAAGAAATAGATTACTCCACAATGAGGTATTCGGGTGTTTTACTTATGTTCATATACTTAGTGATGAAAGGTCAAAGCTTGACCCAAAATCTAAAAGGTGTATCTTTCTCTAGTATGAGAAATGAGTGAAGGGGTACAAGCTTTGGGATCTAGAAACACAGAAGCATTGAAACAAGATAGAGTTCAGTTGATTAGTAGAGATGTAGTGTTTGATGAAAAATCCATGCTTTAATCTTCTAAGGAAGATGAGAAGCATCAAGTCTAAGAAAGTAGCAGCAACAAGACAGTGGTGTAGGTGAAGCTAGATGATTCAGATAAAGAAAGCAATGTTCAGCCAAAAGAAACTTCTAGTGAGCAAAAGCATCACAACATAGCCTTAGACAGACCAAAAACGCACCAAGAAGCCACCGGCTAGGTATGATGACTCTGTTTCTTTTGCACTTATAACTAGCAGTGAAGATCCTTCTACTTATCAGGATGCAATCAATTGCAATGACAAAAGTAGATGGATGGAGGACATGATAGAAGAAATTGATTCATTGCACAAGAATAAACTTGGGATTTGGTGGAACTTCCCAAGGGAGAGAAGGCAATATAGGGTGTGAGTGGGTGTTCAAGGAAAATGAAGCAACATTAGAAAAGGAATGAGAGAAGTTCGGCCAGGTTAGTAGCAAAAGGGTATTCACAAAGGAAAGGGGTTGATTACAATGAGATTTTCTCACCAGTTGTTAGGCACACCTCTATCAAGACACTATTGGCTTTAATGGCCAATTCCAATATGGAATTGAAACAGCTTGATGTAAAAATAACTTTTCTTCATGGTGATTTAGAGGAGCACATTAATATGGAGCAGCCAGAGGGGTTCAAGTAACATGAATTGGAACATCTTGTATGTAGATTGAAGAAGCCACTTTATGGGTTAAAACAGTCTCCATGACAATGGTATAAGAGGTTTGATTCACACATGATTCAGATTGGCTATACCCGTTATCAGTATGATTGTTGTGTTTACCTTAGGATTCTTAAAAATGGTTCTCATATTTTTCTAGATGCTTTATGTTGATTGCTCCTAAGAGCACAGATGGAATTGACAAGCTGAAATTATTACTAAACATGGAGTTTGATATGAAAGACTTGGGGGCTGCCAAGAAGATTCTTGACATGGAGATTCGTAGGGACAAAGATGCTGATAAGGTATGGGTGTCTCAACAAAAGTGTATTGAGAAGGTGTTGAAGAAGTTTAGTATGACTGATGCTAAACCTGTAAGCACACCATTAGAAAACCACTTCAAATTATTTGCTAAAAAATGCCCAAAGATAGAAGCAAAAAATAAAAGATATGTCCAAGGTGCCATATACCAATGGTATAAGATGTTTGA
The DNA here is from genome assembly GCA_031762675.1 of Pachysandra terminalis. Lineage (NCBI taxonomy): Eukaryota > Viridiplantae > Streptophyta > Magnoliopsida > Buxales > Buxaceae > Pachysandra > Pachysandra terminalis. Next base: position 15,067 of record JAUPMG010012080.1, read on the forward strand.
TGTATGTAATGGTATGCACCAGACATGATTTGGCACATGCAGTTAGCCTGGTGAGCAAGTACATGGCCAATCCAGGAAGAGAACGTTGAAAGGCAATTAAGTGGATTTTTAGGACTTGAGGGGTACAGAAGGTCATGGCATTATGTTTGAGAGACAACAGGGTTCAGTTTCAATTGTAGGGTATGTGGATTCAGATTATGCAGATGACTTGGATGATAGAAGGTCTACTATAGGCTATATTTACTCACTTGCAGGTGGGCCTATATATTGGAGATCCATGCTACAACCTACTGTAGTGTTGTCTAATACTGAAGCTGAATACATGGCAGTGACTGAGGCTATAAAGGAAGCATTGTAGGTAACAGGGCTGTTCAATGAGCTTGGGATAAAACAAGATAGAGTTCAGTTGTATTGTAGTAGTTCGAGTGTCATTTACTTGGTAAATCACCAGGTATACCATGCAACAACGAAGCATATCGATGTGAGGTTTCATAAGATAAGGGAGCTGGTAACTACATGTGAGG
>JAUPMG010012110.1:0-15589 GCA_031762675.1 Pachysandra terminalis
ACCACAAGAAGAAAGCAACCTTAGAGGGGATTCCAGCACACCAATATAACCTCCACGGCCCCTCCCACTTCACCTCCTTCGATAAGGACTTATACATAGATTTTACCGAAAACGTCTCATCCTTCTCCCACTTCTACTTCCTTCTATCACCACCAACCCCTATTTTACAGTTATTTAACTTCCCCAACAGACCCACAATCTCCTCCTCCTCCCATTCAAAAGGATTCCTCCTCAAATTAAGGTCCCAACTCCAGTCTGTATCATTAACACGCAAATAATCCTTCACCCAGGCATTGACATTGGATGCAATTGTCGCCGCACCCGAAAATCTGGTTTTAAGATCACACCAAACATTTAGGATATTATTAGATGTTGGGAGCTTGGAGTATTGTGGTAATTATTAGATGTTTTTTGATTGTGGTTTTTGGGTTTTTGCATTTGTATGTCTTTTGGGCATCCCTTGTCTAGGGATTTTTTCTGGTTTTCTGTTTTTCTTCTTTTCTTTTTCTGATGTACATTCTCCTCTTTCTCTTGCAATAAAACTTTTCGTTATCGATCAAAAAAAAAAAAAAAAAACATTGGGAAGAGATTTTATAAGCACGCATGAATTCCACCATGCTATAACATAAGGCTAGAAGTGAATACACAAGATATTGAATGAAAACTCACTTGTATTTGCTGTAGTTCTTCTTCTTGATGTTTGAATCTTCTATTTTCTGGGTTGAGGCTTCTTCTAATCCCTTTTAGGGTTACCCACGAATTCTCTTGATTAATATGGTTTAATTCACTCATCTAACTTTGTTTTTATAATAATTTAGGTGTTAGAGTTGTATTAGGACTGTTAACTGCTGTTTTAAGTTATCTAGTTCCCTATTGTGATCTATGACTTGTATTTCTAGATTAGATATTAATTAGCCACGAAATTAGGTATTAAATAATTATGTTTTAATTCCTTTAGGCCTTAGGGAACTACTTAAGCCCATTAAGTTGATTAAAGCCCATAGCTAATTACTTAAGCCCATACTACTTAAATTAAGCTCAATTCTTTAGTTAAGCAAGAAACCTATGTACTAGTGCTTAAACAATTATATTAAGTCTACATATCTATTTGGATGAACTTATATTCACTTATCTTAGGTTGAATTAGGTTATCACTTCATAATTTTACTATTTTACCCTTATGTTAAAATTTCTTTTCTAGTCCTAATTTTTTAGGTTCTTACAATAGGCATTTCCCTCTCCACCCCTGTATTCTGTTTTGAACTTTGTCAAGTGGTGGTCTACAATCTCCCAAAGATAGTTTAGTAGTGACTAATAGAATGCCAAGATATTTGATAGGTAGTTTGCCTTCAGTGAAGCCCAACAATCCCATAATATTGATATTGACTTCAGGATTGGCTCCAGCAAAAACAAATGTTGCTTTTGTTCAGATTTGCTTTGAGACAAGAAAGCAAATAAAAATCCTCAAGAGCACCCTTAATGACACTAGTAGATTGTTCATCAACTTTTGAAAAGATGAACAAGTCATCAGCAAAACATATCAATGAGATATTGAGGTGCTTAAATTTATTATGATTAATAAAGTCATTCATGAGAGTTCTGGATTTCATGATCTTGACTAACATTTTCATCACTAATTCAAAAAGATAGGGTGAGAGGATCCCCTTGTCTCAGTCCCTTATGCCCTTTAAAAAAGCCACCAATCCTCCATTAAGAGAAATAGAGAAAGAAGTATTAGTAATACATTCCATAACCTAGTTGACAAATCTATGAGGAAAGTTACACCTTATGAGAAGTCTGTATATGGAGTTCCAATCCACAGAGTCATATGCTTTAAATAAATCAACTTTCATAGCACATCTAGGTGGACCTTTGTCTAAACAATACTGATGAAATAACTCATGCACAAGGAGGACATTGTCAGACAACCTCCTTTCAGGAATAAAGGGAGACTGATAGGGTCCCACCAAGGAATCCAAAACAGGTTTAATCCTATTAGCCAAAAGCTTAGCCACACATTTATATATGGTATTGCAACAAGAAATAGGCCAGAAATCAGACAAGGAAGTGAGATTGTTACCTTTAGGAACTAGGCTGATGATGGTTGGTTGACTTGGCAAAGAAGTTCACAAGATCTGAAATAATAAGAAATAGCATTGGTAAAGTCAGCCCCCAGTGTATGCCAGGTTTCTTTAAAAAACCATGGAGTAATTTAGTAAATCCATCAGACCCAGGGGCCATTTCATCATGAAGAGTACACTGTTTAATCTCATCTTCACTAAATTCCATTTGTAGGAAACTCCCCTGCTCTCAGAAATCCCATCACCAAAAGGAATAGCTTCAAACCATCTAGTAGAACTATTAGAAGAGAATAGCTTAGAGTAGAAATCAACAAAAGCCTGTCCAATCCTGGTTTGATCGGTAAGTTTTTCCCCAACATCATTATAAACACTTGTTTCTAATCTATGGCTCATAAGGGTTTTGTGAAAATACCTTGTGTTGCTGTCACCCAATTGGAGCCATTGTGCTCTAGCCTTTTGCTTTGTTTGGGCCTCTAGATTCTTCATAACCATTCTATAATGATCAGAAACCTGCCTCCCCTTTCTCATAGTAGTCTAATGGAAAGCTAAAAATTTACAGAGAAGAAGAAGAAAAAGAAAGAGAAAAGAGGAGAAAAGAGAGAATTAATCTCTAGGATCTAATTAACTAAGTGATGATTTTGTATGGGTTAGGTTAGGCTGTTCTTAATATGTAGAAATGAATAAAAACTCGTCTTTTATAATCAATAGGACAACAAGTTATAGGTTGTTATTCCGTAAGACAGTTACCAATTAAGATTGGGTTATAATAGTTCATAGGTTTGTATGTGTTATTTTGGATTTAACATTAAGTATGATCATGTATTAGGTAGACTAGGACTGCTTTTAAATGTGTTAAATAATTTCAGACCCATTTATCTTATTAATTTAACAGAGTACTGGCGTTATGGGCATAAATCCATAATGTACATATGTGAAAATTGGATCATTTTCACATACAGGTTTTTGTAATTTTTAATTGTGCCTTAACAGAAAATTTTTAAAATTCATGTGATGCTTTAGGAATATTATAATGATGTTTCTAACATGTTTTATAAGTATGTAATCGATAAGTTAGAAAGTTTTAGAAATGAATTTGAGAATGTTATTGCAAGTGAATTAGACATGTTTTCAAATCTGTAAGTATATTTCAGACATGCTTTCATTTATAATTTAGTAGAACAGTAATTGATAAAGGCATTTAGTAGAACTGTAATTGATAAAAGCATTTGGTAGAACAGTACCTTACTAAGCTTAAATTCATGATTTACATGTTAAGGTTGGCTTATTTTAGTTTACAGGTTTTGTGTTTGTTATTTGAGTTTAAACTTGAAGTTTTTAAAGTCCAATTGATGCTTTATTATTAAAATAGCGCTTTCAACATATTCTATAAGTATGTTAAATGATTAAGTATGAAAACGTTTAGAAACTTATGTTTTTTTTTTTTTTTGATAACTGAAGAATTATATAAAGATAGAAAAAGGGGAATAGGAAAACAACACCAAGGCTAGAAAGACTAGTCTCAGGCACTGGACACAAGAAAACAAAAACATACAAGGACGCCGCCCCCCAAAATATGTACACCACCCAAACATCAATACAAAGGATCAAGCCTCCTCCTGCATCATCTCCTCAGTCGGAACCCCCTCAAACATATCACTCCTCTCTAATCCTCGCCTAGCTAGGTTCTCAGCCGACATATTGGCCCCCCGAGACATGAGATGGAACAAGAAATTCCAATCCCTACTTAGAGGCCAAGCCAGCTGAAGAAGATGGGTATATCTCCAAGCACACTACTCCTTCCTCTCCATCCAATCGATAATAAAGGAAGACGAACTCTCCACCATCAGATCCCGAAAGCCCTGTGCCCTTGCAAGCCTCAAGTTGGTCACCAGTGCGACCAAGGTCGCCCTCACCAAATCACCACCACCGCCTGGACCAGAGAAAGCAAATAGAAAAGCCCCATCACAATCTCTAAAAACAACCCCAACCCCAGAAGGCCCGGGGGAATCCAAAGACCACCCAACAAAGTTAAGGTTCACCCATCCGACCTCCGGTGGCCGGCAAACATGAAGCAACAACAAGGGGCAGCTCTCATGCACACAAGTCCTAAACCACTCTCTCTGAATGTCTGCCACCAAAAAACCAACAAACTGGCTCCTCACAGAGGCCCATGAAGCCACTGACACCAAAATACCCTCAATCTCGCTCGAAGTCGGGGAAGAAGAGTCCTAAAATATCCTTAGATTATACTCCCTCCAAATGTGCCATAGGATAGCCTGGAACACCATAACGTTTAGAAACTAATGTGTAAAAAGGTGTTTGTGGGTGTTTTCGACTAGCTGAAGGGAGCCTAGTCTAACCGAAGTGCAAAAGTAAGAGAGAATTAAGGGGAGCTAAGGGAAATCAAGGAGAGGTGTAATAGAGGAGTTCGGTTGACCTGATGATGTTTTGAAGCTAGGGAGTAAGGTTCAGGTTAAGGGAAGGCCGTGTGAGTGTGTTGAATTGATGATTCACGTACGTAAGAACCACTAACTAAGTTTTCTAGCTAAAAACTACGTGTTTATATGATTTGTGATTAAGCTATTGCATATATTTTATGTAGAAATTGATGTAATTGAGTTTTCAAGCATGTTTAAGTTAAAATGAGTTCATGAGGTTAGGTTTCCAATATGTTTTGATTTACAGATTTCATAGAAGTAGTTAAAGTGAGATTTTAATGTGTTTTATCAACTCATGTTTTATATCACAAGTTAAAATGAGTTTTGGTTAATATAGAAGGGAGTTCTGAAGGTTTTAGAAAGGTTTTAAGTGTTTGTAAGTTTAAATGACGAGGATTTGTAAAGATGCAATTTCTGAAAAAAGGTTTGAAATTCTGCATTTTTGGTGCCTCAGGCTAATGAAGTTCGGCTAATCGAAGTATCCTATGATGGCTTTCTCCGTGGCTTTCTTTCACTTGTTCTGAGTCCTCAGCTAATTGAAGCCTAGCCTCGGCCGCCGAAGATACTCTGTTTTGAGTATAAATTCTGTTTTACAGTTCTGAAGTATTTCGAAAAATATTAAATATATTTTTTATGATTAAATAGTTAAATATTATATAAAGTATGAGTTCCAAAGCATGAGATATATGTAAATACAGGTCTAATTGTAATTGTGCATGGATATTTGGATTTCATGAATTTATCTGCAAGTGCATGTGATGTTTAATGATTCTGGGGCAAGTGTGCCTGGGGCAATGGTCCGATAGGTGGGTGTATGTCGAAGTATGGCTACATGCCACGGTAGATGTGCATGTATGCTGAGTTTATATGTTTTGGAGGCCGGTCGACGAGCTACGTTCTGGAGTCTTTGCAAGTGACTGTTTCTACCTCATCTGATCAACGAGGGTTCTGTTCTGTTTAGTGTTGTGATGCAACATACATGAAAACAATGTAATGTGGTACTTAGAGATCAGATTTCAGAATAATAATCAATAATTCAAATAAATATAGCAAGCTTTTCACACAATAAGTTGTCGAAATCTTCTAATTAAGCATTAAAAGCTGATTCCAAAGATAAATTACAATCAACAAGTGCAAAAGTCGTTCAACTTCTAGAACAGTGGACGTAAAGGTAGTAAGGACTTTCTAAATAGTATAGGGTTCACTCAATACTCAATTAGAAAGTCAAATACCTACCCTAGAACTGCAGATAAAATTCAGACTTCGAAACGTTATCAAATCAGCAATTTATGGGCTTTACGAGGGTTTTTAAGGTTGCTGGAAATTTCAGCAACAATAGAAAAACTGTTTAGAAGTAGACGAAAGCTCTAAAGAAATGGATTACTGCAATAAAAAGGTTATAACAGATGGGAAAATACTAAAATAAGAAAATAGGAGGATAGATTTAGAGAGTATCAGTAACTAACCTTGGATCTGATTTTCTCTTCAAACTAGAGAAGAAAACAACTGTTGGATCAGAAAACCAATCAAAGTAAGCTTACCAAAGAGAAGAGAAGTAAAAACGTGGTCTAGGAATCACTCCTATGGACTTTACACCCTCCAGTCATAGGAACCTAGGGTTTCCAAGCTTAGGAGACCAGAAAATCTATTCTTTCATTCAATCGAATGTCATAATCCTCAAAAACACAACACCTTCCCTATATTGGAAGTGACACACAACCCTAGTGATAATATTAAGTAAAAGTACAAAATGCCCCCACTTAAGTGACTCTTTATAACTTCCTATTCTAGCCTCTAGGCCCTCTACTAACATCATAAAATAAGTAAAGTGCCCTTAAAACAGCTCTAAAGGACTAAACAATAACTAAATTAATGAAAAGGACTATCAATTAAAAGGACTAAAATAAACAAAACAGTCTACTCCAAAGCAACTCCTAGAACATCTCCAATGTGGAATCGTCTAGATGTGTGTGCTCATGGGGTCTTCACCTCGATGTGCCACCTAACTCAGCCATAAAGACGGCTATAAGTCTCCTCTTACACATCTGATATAATCTAAAATCAGCTGAAGTGATTTCCCTATCATCTCTCTTGGGGTGGGAAGAACTTGACTCTGGTGAAACTGATCAAGCAAATCAGGATCTAAATGCTGAAACTTGGTCTCGGTGATCTATGTACTGTCTGAAGTCAGACGACGCTTCCACTTGACGAGATACTTCTGATAGCCTCAATGTCGGGTGGAAATCACTTGGTGATCTAAGACATTTTCAATCTCTTATTTCCTCTTCGGTGAGATGGGTGAAGGAGGTATTGGCTGTGGAAATTGAACAATAGGTGCCAATGGTGAACTGGTAGATGGGAGAGGGGGATGAAAAGGGTTCAGAGGTAGTTTTGCAGTGTCTTGATGTAATAACCCAACCTAAAATAATAGGGTTAATGTGTAATTAATAAAAGAATAGGGACAATTTAAAATTTTAGTAAATTAGCTCATTAGTATGGCTTTGACTTGTTGTGACTGGTGGGTTGTACTGTAGGAAAGTAAGTGCAACACACACAATCATAACTCTCACAAGTTATAATGAAAGGCTAGGATCTCATAGGAACTTTTAATCTAATTTAATGGCTGAGATTCAATAGAAGCTAATAATAGTTCTAATTTAGTTAGGAGTCAATAATTAAAAGAGGATTAATGAGTAGTTCAACTAAAACTAGGACATTTAATCTAATGGTTAGGATTTCGTAGGAGATTCTAATCTAATCTAATGGCTGGAAATTTATAAGAGAAATACTAATTCTAGTGAAGTTAGGATTTAGTAATAACTAGGAATCTAGATCTAAATGTTAGAATTAAACTAAACTAATCTAAGGGTAGAGAATTGATACTAATCCAAATCAGATAAGGACTCCTAGACTGTTGGGAATTAAGAATAAAAACTATATAAACACTAGAGCTGGTTGTATGGACCATTATTCATGAGAGAGAGAGAGAGAGAGAGAGAGAGAGAGAGAGAGAGAGAGAGAGAGAAGAAGAAGAAGAAGAAAAAGAAGAAGAAGTGCAGCAACTCAAAGGCTTAGAGTTGCAGAAGTTCAAGCTTGAAGAGGAAGAAGAAGGTGTTCTACCCAACACCAATCAAGAATTCAAGGTAAGTATCCAAGTAAAACCTTATTTTCGATACAAACTAGGTATATATATCATATTCGTTGAGTATGATATAACATATCTATTAGTATTCTCTATCTTCTACTCTTTAATGGAAACATGATGAAAGTATTAAAATTCAGGGTTTGAATACCATGCAAGTATCAAGGTAAGCTAGGTGGATAAACTATGAGGTAAATTATGGGTTTTGTTCGGAAATCAAATTTATCATGTGTTTTGAATAATTTTTGGCTAAAAAGAACTTTAATATGAAACTTTGTGATGTTCTGGGCTTGTCCCGAGCGTCGACAAGCTAATCGGTATACCAATTAGTATGCCGATCAGCTCCTGGGCAAGTCGGCAGCCTATCGGTATACTGAAAGGTGTGCCGACCACCCAAATGATTTTTTTTGGTTTTCGCCAAGGTGCCGAGGGAGGGGCAGCATACCCCTAGGGTGTCGACCCTCTGTGCTTTTATTTTGTGCTCTCTGTCCAAGGTGCCGAGGATTTTTGGTATACCGAGAGGTGTGCCAAAAATCCAGGGTAGCATCAAGGTAGACTACTAGGGGTATACTGAATTCTTGAAGTTGTTCTAATTGTTATGAAATTTTGCAAGCGCGTTTTAAATACCCTAATTAGACTATATGTGGTGTTAGAATTTGAAATTGATGAATATTTTGCATAAAGGACCTATGGAGGAGGATTTAGCCTTGTCTACCAATATATGATATTTTGATCCGGGTTTTTATCTTGTTAAAGCATGTTATAATCATATTCTATTGATTTGATTACAAATGTTCACATACACAAATTGTTTGCTTAGTTAATGTGCACAAATCACTTTGCACAACATATGCCTATGGAGCATGATGACCTTGATTCGGGTCTAATGCCTTGACTTGACCCCATAATTCCATATTTCTATAATTTATGGATATAATGAGTGGTGTTGTTATCTGGAAATTACAATATAAGTGAGGAAGTCTCGGATGGACTGATTTGCATGTGTTGAGGGAGTTGCTCTCCCAATAGACCAAATTTGATTCTTGTCTTGCAAGACAGATGCTTGTCTTGTTGGACGGATGACCGGGTGAAATTCTGTTAGTAGATCGGCTAATGCATGATTCACAAAGGAAGTTCGGGGTGATGCCTTGGGAGTAGTCCCCGTGATCGAAATAAATGGGGGGATTGTACCTTCTAGGTCGCAGCCCTTAGAAACTATGATGCGAACATAGAATAACCCTTTATTCTAGTCATGTATTTGGGGGATGATTTTCATTTTGTTTAGCCAGGGGTTTGATCGGGTGTGGAACATACACTATTCGAATGCCAAACAACATGCATATTTGCATTTCATATGATTGTGCTTGAATCACATGTGGTGATTATATATATTGTTGCATGAGCATACATTGCATTCATTAATAATTGAACCAGCATATAATATTGCATTGCACATTACATTCTATTGCATTATACATCATCATATATCATTATTTGCATCATACTAACTTTCTGTTTTTGCCTATGGGAATACCATTGGAGAGTGGCATTGTCCCTACTTCAATTGTAAATACTGTTTGATTTGTTTACTTACTAAGCTAAGTGTTGCTTACACTTTCATGCCACCATATTTTAGGACCTATAGATGAGGGACAACAGGACTACGATGACCAAGACGGAGGACTGAATTTTGATGAAGACCATAGTTATAATGAGAATGCTGATTGTTGAATTTAGTAGGTTTTGTAGTAGGACTTATTGATTTTATTTTAGTAGTTGGTAGGTTTTGATTGGAGCATGAGACTAATAGTAGTTTATTTCCGCTGTTTTGTTGTTTGATGGAATGGATTATTGTAAGGATATTTATTTTCAGATTTTATAATTATCTTATTGAATTTTTATGTGTTTGACAATGTATTGACTACCACTCCCATGTGGAATGGGGTGAGAGTTATATTTTAAATCTTTAGGGACTCCAATGAGATCTCTAGGTTTGGGATGTGACACTTGAAAAGGCACTAGATCTACCACATTGAATGTTGAACTAATACCTATATCAACAAGAAGATCTAACACATACGCATTATGGCCACCCCGTTGCAAGATCTTGAATGGACCTATAGTGCAAGATTATAGCTTCTTAGTGGTTTCTTATGGGAAACGCTCGGGCCTTAGGCTTATCATCACATAATCCCCGATTAGAAAATCTCCAAACCTACGATGAGAATCAGCTGCCAGTTTGTATTTTTTATTATTTGCTGTTTTTCTTTACATAATCTCCTTGTGCAACTCATGATTGTGATGTGCAAAAGACTTTGTCGACTGAAGGTCTAGATGTGATAGACATAGGGATGAGCACGGTGTTTAAACTCGGTATCGGATCGGGGATCGTCCCGGTCCGATACTGATTTGGATCGGCTGATCCAAATATGGCCCATTTTTTTTTATTAAATAAACTTTTTGAGGGACATTGGACGATCCATATTGGATCGTCCGATCTGACTCGTCCGAAACTGAGTTAGATCGTCTGGATCGGACGATCTGACTCGTTTTGGGCAGAGTCAAATAATTGTTAATAAATTCAGGATCAACTTGGGATCGCGACTCGTCTTGAGCCGATCCGGACTGAACTATTGACTTGTAACCATGTACAACTTCAAATGGACTCATGCCTGTGGTCCTATTGACTGAACTATTGAACGCAAGTTTTGCTGTATCTAAGATCAAGTCCTATGATTTGACATTTTCACCTACTAAGCATCGTAGAAGATTCCTTAGACTCCTATTTACCACTTCTATTTGACCATTGGTCTGCGGGTGGTATGCAGTAGAAAATTGAAGTCTAGTATCCATCATATGCCACATTGTCTTCCAAAAGTAGCTCATGAAACACCCATCCCTATCAGACACTATGGATTTTGGCAATCCATGAAAACGTACAACCTCCTCAGAATATCCTTGCCACTTTCGCAGCATCGGAAGTTTTGGAGCAAGGGATAAAGTGAGCCATTTTTTAAAAATGATCCACTACAACAAAGATGGAATCGTGATGCCTACTATTCTTGAGAAGCCCAAGCACGAAATCCATGGAAATGTCTTGCCACGTAGCATGTGGCACTGACAATGGGGTGTAGAGACCTGTGTTTTGCCAATTGACAAGTTCTGCACTGCCTGATAATTTTGGCTACGTCTCACTTGATACTAGGTCAATAGAACCTATCTTCCACAAGAGCAATGGTCGTGTCTCGACCAAGGCCTGCCACTCCACCAGCATGGAGTTCCCATACACGAAAGTCCCTAAGAGATGTACGAGGAGTACAAAGTTTGTTGCCTTGGAACAGAAAGCCATCCTGTAATACAAATCCATTGTCATTATGATTTGGACTTTGAAGGACAGCAGTGTACCGTTCCCCAAAATCAGGACATGAGGAGTACTCTTCTTTTATCAAATCGAAACCGACCACTTCTACACTCGTAGAATGCAATAAAGTGAATCGTCTACTGGCTTGTTCTCAATCCCTGATCTATGTTTGAGAACAAATGTATACTCTTGAAGCTTTTCAACCCACTGAGCATGTCTTGGATTTAGCTTTTTTCTGGGAATTGAGATACTTTAAAGCCTTGTGATAAAAAAAAAGACAAATTCTTGCGGTAAAAGATAATGCCTCCAATATTTTAATGCTTGTACTACCGCATAGAATTTCTTGTAGTAAGTAGAGTACTCTTTCCTTGCATCATTCAATTTCTCATTGAAATATGCAATGGAGTGACCTGCTTGGCTTAAAACTCCGCAATACCAACCTCGGATGCATCACAGGCAACCTCAAAACTTCTGAGAAGTCTGGGAGGCGCATCACAGGTGCTTCTGTCATCCTCGTTTTAATCTCTTGAAAAACCTTTGTTGCGGCTTTAGTCTAATTGAATTCCCTTTTTTTATGCAATCTGTAATTGGGGCCATAATGGAACTAAATTCCCTAATGAACCGTCTATAGAATGTAGCCAGACCATGAAAGCTACGAATATCGTGTATGTTCTTCGGTTCAGGCCACTGCACAATAGCTTTGACATTTTTTGGGGTCCATAGAATTCCCCCTGAAACCACAACAAACCCTAAGAAAATAACTTGTTTTTTCATAAAGGATCACTTCTTTAGGTTTGCATAGAGCTTTTCTTCTCTTAGGATTCTATAGACTTGCCGTAGATGCGTAAGGTGTTGTTCCTTAGCTTTGCTGTAAATTAAAATGTCATCGAAATAACTACTAGGAACTTGCCCAAAAAAGGTCTCAACACTTGGGTCGTTATTCGCATAAATGTACTGGTGCATTTGTTAACCCAAAAGGCATTACCAACCACTCATATAGACCATCCTTGGTCTTAAATGTACTCTTCCACTCGTTGCCTGGACAAATGTGGATTGATGGTAACCGCTCTTCAGATCAATCTTAAAAAATATGGTGGCTCCAGACCAAGATTTTAAATTTCGCAGGCATGCCGGCCAAATTTCGCTATTTTTGAGTTTGCGACATGACGATATTTTCCCATTTCGGGGAAATTTGGCGAAATTTCGCTAGGCCCCCTGGCGAAATCACAGGTGAAATTGAAATTTAAAACCTTGCTCCAGACATCATGTCAAGCATATCGCCAAGCCTCGGCATGGGAATTCGATACTTCACCGTGATCTTATTTATTGTCTTACTGTCCGCACACATTCTTCATGACCCATCCTTCTTTGGTGTGAGGAGCGCAAACACGACACATGGACTGAGACTCTTTGATGAACCCCTTTCATAGGAGGTCATCCACTTGCCTCTTTTACTCTGCATGTTTTGTGGGGTTCATCTTGTAATGTGAGAGATTTGGCAGAGTCGCTCTTGGGACAAGATCAATTGCGTGTTGGATATCACGCATTAGAGGGGGTTCATCAAGCAAATCTTCAGGGAAGACATCCTGAAACTCTTCCATCATTGGAACTACTTCTTCTGGTAGCTCCATTTCAGGTTCTGGACATGACTCACGCAACAAGAGCGTAGACAACGACTACCACTTTTGCTTCCCTTTCGAACTCTTTGGCGTTGATGATATGAAAAGCTTTTGTTTGATTTTCTTTCTTGTTCTCACTTTTCTTAACATCTGCCTTTGCAGGGGTAGTAGACTTAGGGGGAAGAGGGTTCAGCTCGATTCTTTTACCCTCATGATTGAAAGCACAGGTGTTTGATCGGCCATAAATGGGGACATCATGATCGTACAACCATGACCTACCAAAAATAATGTAGCTCACATCCATAGGCACCACATCACACCACGAAGGGTCTTTATAAGAAGAGAACTGGATCGGTACAAGACATCTCTGGGAAACAGGAATCGACGATGTATCAACCCAAGCAACCTGGTAAGGCTGAGGGTGGGCTACTGGCGTCAGACCTAGACGCGAGACTGTACTGGACGAGATAACATTGGTGCAACTCCCATTGTCTATGATGACCTTACAACTCTTATCTCTGCACATTGCATAAGTGTGGAAGATAGAATTCCTATGCTAATCGTCATTTTCCTTCATCTGAGTAAGAGCACATCTCACAACTGCTATGCGATGGGTCGTAACGGGGCATTGCTCCACTAACACACGGGTCTGCCTAACACAAGCTAATTGACCACCATTTTTCTCCACTTCCTCATCACTTGACCCTCTCAGGTTATAAACTTCCTCCTCAAAAGCCCTTTCATATTCTTCCTCATTGCCCTCCAGTAACAGGGTTTTGTTAGACTCTTTGGTGGGACATTGGCCAGCATAGTGACCAAATCCTTGGCAACTGAAACACTTAATGGGAGTGTTTCCTTTTGGAGGTCCACCAACTAGAGTCTTTACATTTGTTATCTCTAACATTGGAGGATGTACTAGCATCAGTCCTAGGCAGATGGTGTCCAAAAACAGCCTTAGACCTAGAAGGTGTGGGCCTAATTGATGCCTTACGGGACTCAAATTGCCTAACCCCAAAGAAACGTAAATATCACTCTAGCTTGGGAACGGTGTAATAAGTGTCATCCAAAGAATTGGCATGATGGGGAATTAGCTCTTTCTGGAGCTTAGGCCGAAGACTAGTAGTAAACCTAGTGAGAGTTACCTAGGGATTTTCCTATACATTGCACCTTAGCTTGAACTCATCAAATTTAGCAATATAATCCTGAACAATCATTGATCCTTGGCGTAAGGTCTACCATTGACGTAAGAGACTCTCACGATAGGTTAGAGGAAGATATTTCTCCTTAAGCTTCTCCTTCATCTCTTCCCAAGTAACAATGGGTGCTTGGTTCGCCCATTCTAGCTTTCTCTCTATGTTGATCCAGTAGAGTTTGGCTTGCCCAATCAACTTCATTCTGGAAAATTGGACCTTTTGATCCTCAGACATTTCATACCAATTGAAGTAGTGGTTCATATCTGAAATCCAACCAAGGAAGAGAGTGGGTTCAAGTCGACCATCGAAGCTAGGTGCTTCAACTTTAATAGATCTAAGCACCCGATCACTTGGATCATAATGATCCTGGTAATTTTCATGGTGAAAGTGCTGTGCTAGTCTGCCTAAATCCCGCCCTCTAAAACCTTGACCTTGGTCTCGACCATGGATATGAAAGTCATCCTCATCAACAGACTCTAGATCAAACCGTTGGTGTTTCATTGATTGATCAACTTGGGCATTCATTGTTTATCCCGCAAATTCTGGTTTGCTTTCAAACTACCCACTCTCTTATTCAGAGAATTCATGTCGGTGGACAAGGTGGCTAGTTGAGCAGAAATCTGCTACAGGAGCTGATTGTTATTAAGTTCCATCTCCAATGGAGGTAATGGGTGACTGGGATAATAGGAAGTACCACTATGTGTGGGCCTGCACAACCTAGGGGACAAACAGACCTCTAGACTCTCTAACTAAATGTGATGCACTAAAGACAACCAATGATGCCTATACTTATATGCAAGGATTCAACTAGAAGAACCCTAGGAAGAGAAGACTAAGAATAGAACCCTAAACTAGGACCATACTTTGATACCAAAATTTGATGCAGCATGCATGAAAACAATGAAATGTAGTACTTAGAGATCAGATTTTAGAATAATAATCAATAATTCAAATAAATACAGCAAGCTGTTCACATAGTAAGTTGCCAAAATCTTCTAATCAAGTCTTAAAAACTGATTCCTAAGATAAACCACAATCAAGAAATGCAAAAGTCATTCAACTTCTCGAACAGTGGACCCAAAGGAAGTAAGGACTTCCTAGCCAGTATAGGGTTCACTTAAAACTCAACTAGAAGGTCAAATACCTACCCTAGAACTGCAGATAGAATTCAGGCTTCGAAACACTATCAAATCAGCAATTTATGGGGTTTACGAGGTTTTAACGTTGCTGGAAATTTCATCAACAAAACAACTGTTTAGAAGTAGACGAAAACTATAACAGATGGGAAAGTACTAAAATAAGAAAAAAGGATGATAGGTTTAGAGAGAATATCAATAACTAACCTTGGATCTGATTTTCTCTTCAAACTAGAGAAGAAAACAGCTGTTAGATTATGAAACCAATCGAAGTAAACTTACCAAAGAGGAGAAGTAGAAAAGTGGTCTAGGAATCACTCCTAGGGGCTTCACACCCTCCAATTACATGAACCTAGGGTTTCCAAGCCTAGGAGACCAGGAAATCTGTTCTTCATTCAATCGTATGTCATAATCCTCAAAAAAATGGCAACACCTTCCCTATATTGGAAGTGGCACACAACCCTATTGATAATATAAAATAAAAATACAAAAATGCCCCCACTTAAGTGACTCTTTATAACTTCCTATTCTAACCTCAACTAACATCAGAAAATAACTAAAGTGTCCTTAAAACAGCTCTAAAGGAGTACACAATAACCAAGCTTTGCAATGTCGATGT
>JAUPMG010012119.1:0-15588 GCA_031762675.1 Pachysandra terminalis
GGGAGAGGAGATTTCAACCATTGAGTGCTTTCAATCATTTGAGGTAGAGTTGCAGGAATGGAGGTTCCATGTTCTTTGTCTATCGTCTAAACCTACAAACTGGTTAGATGTTCATCAGGGATTGCAGCGTTTCTTCAACCAGGATGAGACTTTCAAATTTCTTATTATATCTCCAACAGAAGCTGTGGTGTTTGTCCCTTCAAGTGCTCTAGCAATGACGTTGAGATTCATTTTAATATGCTTTGAGGCTATGTCGAGTTTGAGATAATTTGAATAAAAATGAATTATTCCAGGGAGATTTTAAGCAATAAATTGGGTTTATTACCAACAACTTATTTAGGACTACCTTTAGGGCATCTTACAAACAAAAATCATTTGGGAAAGGTGGTGGAGAGATCGGAGAAAAATGCTATAAATTGGGTTCATTACCAACAACTTATTTAGGACTACCTTTAGGGTCATCTTACAAACACAAATCTATTTGGGAAAGGTGGTGGAGAGATCGAAGAAAAATCTATCTTTATGGAGGTCAAAATATTTATCGAAAGGGGGAAAGATGACGTTGATTAGAAGCTCTTTGGCCAACTTGCCTACATATTACTTATCGCTGTTTAAAATTCCTTCCATTGTGGCAAGGCGATTGAAGAAAATCCAAAGAGACTTTTTTTGGAGTGGTAAAGGAGAAACCCATAAATATCATTTGACGAAATGGGAAGTGGTTTGCAAACCTAAGATTCATGAAGGATTGGGCCTTAAAAAGTTGTCAGCATTTAATGAAGCACTCTTAAGTAAAACGCTTTGGAGGTTTTGGAAGGAAAGGAACAGTTTTTGGAGATGTACGATAGCGGCAAAATTTGGATGCAATTCACGCGCATGATCTACCCTCCAATTCAGGGTTCTTATGGCACCAATTTGTGGAAGGCATTATTCCATGTAAGCTCTAACTTTGAAAAAAGGGTTCGGTTGGTGGTGGGGGATGGATAGAAGGTACAGTTTGGCAAGATATTTGGCTTAGTGAAGTACCATTGAAAGATTAGTTCCCAAACTTATTCATTGCCTCTCGGTTGAAAGAAGGTAAAGTAAGGGATATAATCATCAAAGATCAGCAAGGAATTTCTTGCAACTTGGGATTAAGGAGAGCACTATTTGATTTGGAGGTGGAGGATGTGTCAAGTTTATTATCCCTAATTCAGGCATACACGTTCAAAGAAGGTCCGGATCATAGGGTCTGGTTGAAAGATAGAAAAGGGGATTTCTTTCTTAGATCCTATTATAGTATGCTGTTTCAGAATTTGAAATGTTTGGGGTTATGAAATGTAAGATCAGGTGTTATTTTATTGTGATTTTGTATTTTCTTAGAGTTTTGGGGCTTAATTGATATTTTCTGTAGGGACTTGGTGTGTAAAGTCTCTACTTGTTTTTGATTGGTGAGGAGCATTGTTGGCTACCATGTTCCATACACCGTATCATATTTTAAGTGAGTTGTTTGTGTGACCAGGATTAAGTCTTTGATTTAGACAAGATCCAAAGATCCAGAATTAAGCTAGAATAATTAACCTAAGACAACCCTAATCAACTTGTTGTTTGTGATTTTCGTATTGGAAAAGGAGAGCAGCCGTACAACATTTGTGCTAGACATTTCTGAAGCTTGAAAGAGATCTTGGAGGAGGATTCAGCCTTCAGCCATCACGAGATAGTTGCTCGACTCTTCAACCTCTATACAATACTATAAGTGCATTGTGAAACCTCTATTTTTGGATGGTTTAGGCATGTATGCCATTTTTTCATTGTGTGAGAATGTTTAGGGTGTTCGAATGATAATCTATAACATTATAAAATTATGTTCATGTGACGTCAAATGGCAAAGATGATAATATTAAGGTCTTGTACACTAATCATGCGTTAGAAGGTTTTCAAGCTATATTATGATGTTATATGAGTAGGTTTTGCTCGAAAATGTATGGTGACATGTTTAATATTGTCATATATGGATTGAATGTGAAATGTGCATGGAAAACATACAAAATTGTGAAATTGCGAACCTTCAGCACATCTCTCGGTATGCTGAAGTGTTCACCGAAGTTTTATGGGTTGATCTCAGCACACCTCTCAATATGCTAAGGACCCCACCGAAGATAAATGTGAATTTTGGGCAGTCTCGACTAGAGTCACCAAAGTAGCCACAGTGTGCTGAGGACCTGCCGAGAACTTGGGTGAAAAATGGATGTTCGAGTTGTTCTGCCGAAGTGGTGTCTCGGTGCACCGAAGGGGATTTGCCGAACTCCTCGGCAAACCTTTGGCATACCTCTCGTTCCACCGAGCATTGCGAAAGTGTGCATTATTGATTGGGCTTTTGTGATTAGTATCTATGTGTACTAATTAGAGAGAATATGTGATATGAAATGAAATGGGTTATCTATGATATGGTTTGGAACATAAACAATGCTATGCATGTACTTCTTTCATTAGTAGAGAATGAGAATGAATCTTAGTTCATGGTTAAAGTGATTATACATAGATTAAAGGTTGTTTACAGTTGTATATTGCATTCATTGTAGAGGGTTAATGCGATTATACATAAAAAATGCTATGCATATACTTCTTTCATTGTAGTTGTGATGCCCTGGATACGTTCCCATGATCAAAAATAGTGGTTCAGGGATTGTACTTAATGGGTTGAAAACCCCTAGAACTGTGGGTCACGAAGACACCTTGATGGCATGCAGGTAGATCTAGTGTGGACATACAACATATGAATATCAAAATGCATGCATGTGCATTTCATGTGGATGTGTTTGTACCATCACATTTTTTATGAGTAACCATCAGAGAATATATATAGATGCAAGGAAAATAAAAGAAAATACAACATGAGCAACAAAGGCCTTGCGCTCAAGGAGAGCACCTAGCCAAAAAAGCATAAAATAAGGAAACAGACATTGCATTAGGTAATGGATATCTATGATCATGACATTGCATGCATTAAAGAAATGAACCGGTGCATTCACTTCATTCATTCATGCATTTTTTATACTGTTGGAGGACACCATTGAAAGTGGACTTATCCCTATTCCATTCCAAAATGGTGGTTCTCATTATGTACGAGCTAGGTTAGTTCACGCTTTTTTCTTTTTTTTATCATAAAAAACATTTTATTAATCATCAAATGAAGTACAAAAATATCAAGAAATCACGAAGTGTTATCCAGAAAACAACAAAAGAAACTATACAAAACATAAATGAAAGGAAACCAACAAGGATCCTATCCATTAGAATTCACAATATCCTCCCCCCTAGGATTTCCTGTAGCAACGGACTCTCTCCACTCCTCTTCTAGCCCACCCATTTGCCATCTCATTAGCAGATCTTAGAACTTAAGAAAAAGAAATTCTAAGACCGATGGTAAGATACTGAGCATGTCTAATCCAATTAGCATATTTCCAAGGATACCTATCGTCAACTGACATCCAGGATATAACAGACAGAGAACCCCCCTTCAACCTGTAGATACTCCACATTCAGCTTCCTAGCTTCTTCCAGACCAGCAATCAAAGCCCTAATCTCATCAGTAGTAGAGTCTGCAACACCAATCTGGCCCGAAAAAACATGGATGACATCACCAACATAATTCCTGAAGACCCACCAATACTAGATCTATCGAGATTACACAAAGAAGAGCCATCAAAATTAAACTTAATGCAACCCTCAACCGGCGTGCTCCAAACCTCCATCTGCAACGGACGAACAGGCGAAGAATAAAGCAAATCACACCAACATCTAGCAATCAAATCCAAGGAGACACCCTGCAATTCCTGTCTAACTGCCATCCATCCCAACACCATCCATACAATGGAATCAATCAGCCACGAAAACGGTCTCTGGACCTCCTCAAAGATACGTCTATTCCTTTCACTCCAAATAGCCCAAAGAACTGAAAAGAAAAGGACCTCGGAAAAAATCTTTCCTCTTTGAACCATTCCTCAGAATCCACTAATCAAACAAAGCAACCAAACACTCCAGCATAACCCAATCCACACCCATAAGCCACAAAAAGTACAACCAAATCCCTCTAGCTACAACACAATGTAAAAACAAATGATCCACCGACTCCCCTTGATTCCTGCATATAAAACAGATATGTGGAGAGATGGTCAAATATCATCTCCTCTTTTGAAATATATCACAGGAATTAATACGATATAAGATGGCAATCCACACAAATAATTTCACTCTAGGACGAATTTTGCCTTCCACAAGGAATCGAAAAAAAAAATGAGATTTGGCAAACATGCAGGTGCACCTCGGGATGTAGAACCTGGTGATCAGTGATGCTATGGTTTGACCTGGACTGGATGAGTTCAAGATAGGAATAAGGATGATGCCTAGTCATCATTGGCATAAAAATTACTTTTTTATTGAATTGGAACATGTAATAAACTTAATTGACCTCTCCATGGGGAGAAGGATTTGATTATTATCATTAGTTGATTACTTTCATTATGCTTATTCATTGATCATACCATTGACTTGATAACCTTGAATGAAATACTTATTGATCCTATTGGTTGTTATGTCTTCATTTTGCTTCCGCTGTGTTATTATTATGTGATTGGTTCTATACTGGATAGCCACTCCCACGGGTTGGGGTGAGAGTTATATTTGCAAACCTTTAGGGTATCTTTAGTGAGTACTCTAGGTTTGGGATGTAACAACTTTGGTATCAGAGCATGGTTTCTGTTTTTCTTTTAAGATTTTAAGTTTTTGGTGTGATCAGTGTGTTGAGTTTTGTTTTACTATGGAGCATGAATGTCTGGCTAACATGTCATGCAAAATGGCCTTTTTTTTCTTATTGGTGTGAGCCTTACCTCTTCCTTCCACTTTCAAAATGGATAGGGGAAGAAGTAATGTTGGTGCGAGTTCGGGGGTGACGAACAAAATCCCCAATTGGCTGAAGTCTATTGTACCTTAGAAGAAATGGCCACTATGATCTGTCAAGCCCAGACTCAAGCACAAGTGATTCCTCAACAGCAACTACCAGTAGTACAACAATCTAATCGAAGCTTGGAAAAGTTTAGGAAAGTTGGGCCTATGGTGTTCAAAGGAATTGTTGATCCAATGGAAGCACAAGCATGGATCGATTTCGTGGAACATATCTTTGAAGCCCTGGAATGTGAAGATTAAGAGAAAGCCCGCCTATCAGTGTTCATGCTAGAAGGAGAAGTGAGAAGATGGTGGAAATCTACCTTGGAGGTCTTGGGTGATGGAGCTATAGTCTGGGAAGAATTCAAGATGTAATTCTATATGGAGTACTTTCTTAGAGGTGTTAGGAAAGAGGAGTTCGATTTCATGAAGTTAGAGCAAGATGACCAAACTGTTGCCGAATATGCAGCCAAGTTCATGGAACTATCACAGTTTGCCCCGTATGCAGTAGACGAAGAAGAAAAGAAGGGCTTTCAGATTTGAGAATGGTTTACAGTCACACATTAAGAGTCGACTTGCAGTTAGAGACTTCACCACATACCATGCTCTAGTTGATTGTGCCAGGAAAGTCGAGAAGGAAATTGTGAATTTTCGCAAGAGTCAAGAACAAAAGAGATCTGAGGAAGGCAAGCAAAAGAACTTCAGCGGCTTTCAGGTAAGTCAGGATCAACAGAAGAGGTAGAGAACACAAGAGTAAGGTAATCTTCAGAATACAATATATCAGGCCAGGAAGTTTTTTGAAATGTGGGAAAGAAGGCCACGTCCATAGAGAGTGTCGCATCCGGTAAGACAACAACAGAATTTCCATCCAGGGCCACAGTTTCAGCATCAGCTTGTTCTTAGGCCACACTACCAGCAAAACCAGAGGCCAGTATAGCACCAACAACAACAAAGAGGGAATCGGAATGTTGTGCCCCAGCAGCCACAACAGCAGTTCCAACAACAAAAACAGCAACCCCAGTAGCAACCTCAGCAGTCTCAAGGTAGAGTTTATGCATAGGATCAGCAGCAGGGTGCAATGATAGAAGGTATTGTTCAGATCTCTCATTTACCCGCACAAATTTTATTCGATACCAGAGCAAAACATTCTTTCATTGCTTGTTCGTTTGTTGATTTTTTGGATTTGCCTTTCGATTTGTTGGATAAGAGTTTAGTAGGAAATCCTGTAGGAGGTTCAGCCTATCTAGGGAGGGTTTGTAGGTCTTGCCCAGTAGTGGTAGGTGAGTCTACACTACCTGTGGATCTGATAGTGCACAACATGAAGGACTTCGATGTGATTCTAGGTATGGATTGGCTAGCTGCATACCATGTGCAGATAGACTGCCATAACAGAATCGTATCCTTTATGTTGCTTGGAGGACCTATAGTGAAGGTCAGGGGACTGCAGTCGAGAATGCTTGATTAGTTGGCAGTTTTGGATTTGCAGTCGGTAGAAAAGAATTGGGAGTTGATTCCAGTTGTATGTAATTTTGGATCAGTTTTCCAAGATATACCTGGTTTGCCTCCGAGAAGAGAGATTGAGTTCCGAATTTCCATGATGTTGGGTGCTACTCCTATCGTGTTACCCACGTATCACATGACACCGATAGAGTTGAAGGATCTGTGAGTTCAATTGGATGAATTGCTTGCTCATGATTTCATCAAACCTAGTTGATCACCGTGGGGAGCTCCAGTCTTATTCGTTAAGAAGAAAGATGGATCCTTGAGATTGTGTATTGACTATAGACAGTTGAATCAGGTGACTGTTAAGAACAAGTATCCTTTACCCAGGATTGAGGATTTGTTCGGCCAGTTGAAGGGAGCAAGGTTCTTCTCTAAGATAGATCTCAGATTAGAGTATCATCAGTTGAGGATCAGGAAGGATGAAATACGGAAGACTGCTTTTAGGACGAGGTACGGTCATTTCGAATTCGTAGTGATGCCTTTCGGATTGACCAATTCTCTTGCACCTTTCATGGACATGATGCAGCGCATTTTCCAACCTTATCTAGATCAGTTATTGGTTGTGTTCCTAGATGATATACTGATTTACTGTAGGACAAAGGAGGAGCATGAAGATCATCTAAAGATCACTTTTCAGAGTTTAGTGGACAATTAGTTGATTGCTAAATTTTCTAAGTGTGATTTCTAGAGGGAAGAAGTGAAATTCCTAGGGCATGTGGTGTCCAAGGATGGAGTTTCTGTGGATTCGGCCAAGGTAGAAGCAGTTTTGAACTGGGAACAGCCTAAGAATGTATCTGAAGTCAGATGTTTTCTCGATTTGGCAGGCTGCTACAGGCGTTTCATCAAAGGTTTTTCTCACATTGCTACTACATTGATGAAGTTAACTAGGAAGGAAGTT
Organism: Pachysandra terminalis; assembly: GCA_031762675.1. Lineage (NCBI taxonomy): Eukaryota > Viridiplantae > Streptophyta > Magnoliopsida > Buxales > Buxaceae > Pachysandra > Pachysandra terminalis. The sequence goes on from JAUPMG010012119.1 coordinate 7,322, forward strand.
CAATTTGTGCAGAATGAGGAGTGTGAAAAGGCATTTTCTGAACTTAAGGAACGGTTGACATCTGCTCCAGTGCTGAATATTCCTACGAGTGGCATGAAGTTCGAGATTTTTGCAGATGCATCTCTATTGGATTTAGGGTGTGTTTTGATGCAAGAAGGGAAGGTAGTTTCCTACATTTCTATACAGTTGAAGATGCATAAGAGGAATTACCCCACTCACAATCTGGAATTGGCGGCAGTTGTCTTCGCTCTTAAGATTTAGAGACATCATCTCTACGGTGAAACTTTCGAAGTGTTTTCTGATCACAAGAGTTTGAAGTACTTGTTCTCTCAAAGGAAGTCAAACATGAGGCAGAGGAGGTGGATGGAACTAGTCAATGAATATAACTTCTCATTGTAGTATCATCCAGGGAAGGCCAATGTGATGGCAAATGCTTTGAGCAGGAAGCCTAGAAATGTCGTAGCTCATTTGATGGTTCAGGAGTGGTTACTTTTGGAAGCCCTTCCGAATGTCGGTATTCATACGGTTGTGGAAGGGTCGAGTGTCAGATTGTGCAATTTTCTTGTGAAGCCATTTTCTAAAAGCAAAATCATTGAAGGGTAGATGAGAGATGTATGGTTACAGAGTTCGACCAATGATGAGCAGAAGTCGGATTGGACTCGAGCAAAGGATGGCAACGTCAGTTTGAATGGTAGGCTTTGTGTTCTTGATGATGCAGATCTAAAGAGAGATTTTGGAGGAAGCTCATGAATCAAGGTATTCCATTCATACTGGAGGTACGAAGATGTACCGGGAGTTAAGGAGATATTATTGGCGGAGGAAGATGTAGCAGGATATCACACGATTTGTTGCTCATTGTGTGGTATGCCAACAGGTAAAGGCATAACATTAGAAGCCAACAGGTACATTGCAACCTTTACCAGTTGGAGAGTGGAAATGGGAGCACATTTCCATGAACTTCATTTCCAGGTTACCCAGAACTCGTAGTAATCACGATATGCTTTGGGTGATAGTAGATCAGTTGATGAAATCAGCTCATTTTCTACCTACTAGAGCTACTGCGACTACTAACGACTTAGCCAAGTTGTATGTGAAGGAGATAGTCTAATTGCATGGAGTACCGATCACGATTGTGTTTGATAGAGATTCATACTTCACTTTGCCGTTTTGGATTAGTTTGCATAAGGCTTTGGGTATGCAGTTGAGTTTCAGCATGGCGTTTCACCCTCAGACAGATGGTCAAACTAAGTGTGTGAACCAGATTCTTGAAGACTTGTTAAAAGCATGTGTTCTAGATTTCAAGGGGAGTTGGGATGATCACCCACCGTTAGTTGAGTTCCCTTTAAATAACAGCTTTCAGACTAGCATAGGCACGGTTCCATTCGAGGCTTTGTATGGAGATCCATGTAGATCTTTGATGTGATGGAATGAAGGTCATGGAAGCATTGCGTTGGGTCCAAAGATCATTGCAGAGACTATAGAGAAGATCAACCTTATTAGAGACTCCTTACAGCTCAGAATCGCCAAAAGAGTTATGCAGACGTGATGAGGAGGAAACTCGAATTTTCGATTGGTGACTAGGCGTTTCTAAAGTTTCGCCTATGAAATTTGGCAAGAAAGGGAATTAGCACATAGATTCATCAGTCCCTTTGAGATTTCTGAGACGATTGGAGAAGTGGCTTACAGGTTACATCTACCATTTGACCTAGCCTTTGTGCACAATGTTTTTCACGTATCGATGCTTAGGAAGTTTCATCACGATCCTTCATGCGTGATTGATTGGCAAGCTGTTTCGATTAAGGAGAATGCATCGTATGAGGAGTATCTTGTACAGATCCTGGACCGGAAAGAGCAAGTTTTGCGGCATAAGGTAATCCCTATGCTGAAGATTTTGTGGAGTCACCATGGTGAATCAGAAGCTACTTGGGAACTTGAAAAGGACATCGGAGTTGTAACGCCCCTCAAATTTACTTTCTTTTCTATTTGGGGCATTTTGTGTTATTTCTGTGTTCTTGTGGATGTTTGGGCTAATTAGTGGCCAGCCCTTGAGGACACTTGTGCTATACTCATGCCCAACACATTAGCCCTACTCTTTAATGAGCTTGGATGGTTGAGATTCATTCTCCCATCCAAGGGTCAATGAAGGGATGAGATCTATTTCCTATAGAAAGTAGGGTTTTAGACTAGGTTTTTTTTTTTTTTTTGGAAGGTAAGTTTTGTTTAAATAAAAAGAGAGTAGGAAAATTACAATTAGAAGGGTGGCATACACCCAATCTAACTGCCCCAAAGGCTAAGAGGGCAGATAGATACACAAAGACAGACTACAACAGTAGTAGACTACACCAATTATACAAATCTGGGCTGAATTTTCCAAGTGTAGCAAAGCATTCTGTTTGAGGTAGTATCCAGCACTGAACAGACCCTGGCACCAAGGGTTCTTCTAATATTATCCTTGATATCCTCCAAAATGAGCTCTTTGTCCCCGGACTGGTTCTTGAAAATTCTAGCATTTCTTTCTTGCCAAATGAAATATATTACTGCACTGAAGCTAAGACACAAAGTTCTAGTCTTGAGATCAGATCCACCCATGTTTTGGGAGCACCAATTGCCTTCCTCATGTCATATGAGAGCAGTTCTTGAAATTCCAGACAAAAACAAAAGGTTAGGCCACACCCAAGAGGAGAAAGGGCAGTCAAAGAATAAGTGTTCACCAGATTCAGTTGAGGAATTACAAAGAGAGCAGTAAGAGTGGCTGATAATGCCCATTCTCAGCAGCTTGTCTTGAGTTAGCAGTCTTCCTCTCAGAGCAAGCCAAGTGATGAATCTGAACTTGGGCACAGCCCCTTTAAACCATATCAAAGGAGCCCAGTTCACAGGCTGGCTGTGACTTCTACAATACTCCCAAGTCTCCTTAGTGGTAAAATCCCAAGATTTTGAGGGGATCCATACCAGCTTATCCATTTGAAAGTTGTATAAGGGGATGGAATGGAGCTGCTCCCAAAGGATCTGCAGGATTTTAGACTAGGGTTGTCTAACCCTAATCTCATTTGTCTTGTTGGTTGAGAAGGGACTTGAAGAGCTCCAAGGAAGAAGGGAAGAAGAAGGGGGGGAATAGCAAGGAAATTCCAAGCTTCAACCCAGATTTTCGTGCAAGAGCATTGCTTGTGAAGGTAAGTGCATTGTGTGCATTTATTGTGTATTCTCTTGGGATTTCTGAGATTTTCTTTTGACCATTTTGATTCATTGAATGTTTGAAATGCTCATGTGAATGTTGGTGTATGACTCATCTGATATCATGCTTAATTTATGATTGAATGAAGAATAGGTTTCCATGTTTTAGGTTAAGATTGCTGAAATGGGATTCAAGATTGCTGAAATGGGATTCGGAATGATATTCTTGTTTGATTCTTGATTTGAATGTTCATTTGTTATTTAATTTAGTTATTGAAATGTTTGCTGTTGTTTTTCTTCATTTTCGAACCTATTTTTCCCTGAAAACACGAACCCGGGTGGAGAATTGCATTGGAAATGACAGATGTGCAATTCTGGGCGAAAAACCCAGAAATCGCGTCTGTCAGCGGGTGCGTCGGTCCACCGACGAACCCACCTACGGCTGTCGGTTGGTGAAATTTTCCTACCGAGGACACCAACCAACAAGACTTACCTTTTGGACCTTGTCAGTGGGTCGTCGGTGGGACCGACGGACACGCCGACGAAACGAGGTGCAAAGTGGCCCTGTCGGTGGATGCGTCAGCCCACCGATGAACCCGCCGACAGGGAATGGGAAATTTGGTTGTTTGCGGTCGGTGGGTGGTCGGTTCACCGACAACACTCACCGACAGGAGTCAGTGGATCCGTCGGTGGTACCGACGGGACCCGCCGATGAAGGTTGGAATTGCATCTTTGGGGGTTGGTGAGTCGTCGGCAATACCAACGACATTCACCGACGGTGTAGATTTGAGCCCTGTCGGTGGGTACGTCGGTCCACCGACGGGACCTGCCGACGAAGGGGTATAACTGGGATTCTAAGGGGGTTTTAAATGTGATTAACACCCTGAGTTGACTATGATTGTATGGCTTTATATTATGCTTTCACTTCATATTTACTAAATGATTGAAGCATGTTTAGAATTGTTAATTATGGTTGTGCATACATATAGTTGATTGCTAATGTCATGCATTTAATGGCCATACATGCATGTGTAGTTCTTATGAGGACTTGGACCACAAATTTCCCTTAGTTCCTTTGAGATGGACGAGAGGGAAACGTGAGGATACTTGGGCTCTAAGATGAGGTCCAAATGAGAGATAAAACCTCTGGCGTCCCATGGGGGACTATACGTATTTATAAATCGAAATGATTTAAGGGTGAGGGATTAGCTACCCCAAGAGCCCAAGGATACCTATATATATCGTACTGTATATATAGAGGGTAATTCAATTAGTAGTTGTGAGTGGGTATCGTGCCACGGAGGGAGGTTCACGAAGATGATGCCCTTGGACTATCCTGTTTAGATGGTGGTGTCCCCGATAAAAATAAAGGTGGGGCATAAACTCCCGAGGGTTGAAAGCCCCTTAAAATTGTGCTGTACACACAGAATCTGCGAGGCATCCTTAACCCGAAAGGGGCCGTATATCCATAATTGGGATATGCAGTGTTGCAGTCTGGATCTAGCGTGGGCATACCACTTCACAATATCAACGACATGCATTTGCATTCACATGATTGCTTAGACCAATTATTAGGTCATTATACAACTGTTCATGTCATTGCATACAAATGAACGAACCTTGCATCGACCATGGCATCCCATGCATACACAGTTATCCTGGTTAATTACATTGTATATGCACATTGTATTTACTGAGCGTGTAGCTCAAGCCTTCTTGGCTCCTACATTTCAGGCGAGCACTATAGGCAGGACTTGGATTATGGCAAAGGATGCTGAGGTGACCAAGGAGACTCTGGGCGTTATTATAGTTTCTTTTTGATTATTTATACATCGGTCTGTATGTATTGAGGAAGATTGGGAGTAAGAGCATGTTGACTCCTTTATACTTGTTCTATACTTACTATTTGGGTGCCCTTTTGTTTTGTATTGGGGTTTTATCTTGCCTCCTCATTTGTGCCTTCTGAGGTATGAGGAGTTCTCATTTGAGATTTTGTTGCCAGATACATGTCATATTTCCTAGTACATGTTATATGATTTATTTCCGCTGCGCATCCTATTTTATCTTAGGATTCTTTGTATTTTATCGTGACTTTCCACCCCCTTGGTGAGCATGCGTTTGGAGTATAGGTGGGTGAGGGTCCGACTTGGAGTTCTAAAGTTATGCTCACGTGAGAGTGGGGCAAGCTTTAGAATTCGGGTCGTGACAGGAGTGAAGTATCTGAACCTCTTCTCAGACTAGGTACGTAAATTTCGAGGAAGAAATTCTCTTTAGGAGGGTAGATTGTAAGATCCTGTGTTATTTTATTGTGATTTTGTAATTTCTTAAGAGTTTTGGGGCTTAATTGATATTTTCTCTAGGGACTTAGTGTGTAAAGTCTTTACTTGTTTTTGATTGGTGAGGTGCAATGTTGGCTACCATGTGCCATGCACCATGTCATTTTAAGTGAGTTGTTTGTGTGACTAGGATTAAGTCTTTGATTTAGACAAGATCCAATGGTCCAGAATTAAGCTAGAATAATTAACCTAAGACAACCCTAATCATCTTATTGTTTGTGATTTTCGAATTGGCGAAGGAAAGCAGCTGTACAACCCTTGTGCTAGACATTTCTGAAGCTTGGAAGAGATCTCAGAGGAGGATTCAGCCTTCAGCTATCAAGAGATAGTTGTTCTACTCTTCAACCTCTATACAATACTATAAGTGCATTGTGAAACCTCTATTTTCGGATGGTTTAGGCATGTATGCCATTGTTTCATTGTGTGAGAATGTTTAGGGTGTTCGAATGATAATCTATAACATTATAGAATTATGTTCTTGTGAGGTCAAATGGCTAAGATGATAATACTAGGGTCCTAAACATTAATCATGTTAGAAGATTTTTAAGCTATATTATGATGTTATATGGGTAGGTTTTGCTCGAAAATGAACGGTGACATGGTTAAATTGTCATATATGGATTGTATATGAAATGTGCATGGAAAACATGCAAAATTGTGAAATTGCGAACCTTCGGCACATCTCTTGATATGCTGAATGTTCACCAAAGTTTTCTGGGTTGATCTCGGCAAACCTCTCAGTATGCCGAGGACCCCACCGAAGATAAATGTGAATTTTGGGCAGTCTTGGCTCGAGCCACCGAAGTGCCACGGTGTGCTGAGGACATGCCAAGAACTTATGTGAAAAATGGGTGTTCAGGTTGATCTGCCGAAGTGGTGTCGGTCCACCGAAGCGGACCTACCAAACTCCTCGGCATACCTCTCAGTCCACCGAGAATTGTGAATGTATGCATTATTGATTGGGCTTCTATGATTATTATCTATGTGTACTAATTAGATAGAATATGTGATATGAAATGAAATGGGTTATCTATGATATGGTTTAAAACATAAATAATGTTATGCATGAACCTTTTTCACTAGTAGAGAATGAGAATGAATCTTAGTTCATGGTTAATGTGATTATACATAGATTAAAGGTAGTTTACAATTGTATATTGCATTCATGTAGTATAGAATGGGTAATGACATGCATTAAAGGATTCATGCATAGAAGGGACTCGTGATGAGTTGCCTATGACTTATGAATGTTGTGATTCCTTGTGAGGACCAATGGGTGGAATGTGAGGTGATGTGACCTAATGAGGTTCACTGAGAGTACGAGACTCTAGAGTCCAAAATGGACTGATATATTATGTAGTCTAATATGACTAAAAGTAAGGGATTAGCTACCCCAACAGTCCCAAGATCTAATATGATCATTTCGATGGGTAGCATCCTTGAGTATTAACTGTTAGTAGGTCATATGCTGGTAATGATCCACTAGGGAGGTTCTATATTGTAGCTGTGATGCCCCGGATACGTTCCCATGATCAAAAATAGTGGTTCGGGGATTGTGCCCAATGGGTTGAAGCCCCTAGAACCGTACACATAATACTCTCATGTCATATGCCCAGTTTGGCGGGGTGGATCGCGAAGACACCTTGATGGCATGCAGGTAGATCTAGTGTGTACACCATACAAATACCAAACAGCATGCATGTGCATTTCATGTTGATGTATTTGCACCATTACATTTGGTAATGGATATGTATGATCATGACATTGCACGCATTAAAGAAATGAACCAGTGCATTCACTTCATTCATTTATGCATATTTTATATTGTTGGAGGACACCATGGAAAGTGGATTTATCCCTATTCCATTCCAAAATGGTGGTTCTCATTACGTACTTACGAGCTAGTGTAGCTCACGCTTTCTAAGCAACAATTCAGGTGTACCTCGAGATGTAGGACCTAGTGGTCAGTGATGCTATGGCTGGACCTAGACATGGATCGAAATATCGTATCGTATCGCCCGATACGGACAATATGTATCGCATATCGAGGGATACTCACCTGCACGATACGATATGATAAAAAAAAATGCACTCTCTCGGTCGATACATGTGATGTATCGACCGTATCGACCAATATGGCTCGATAAATACAGGTGTATCGACTATACCGCTCGATATAATCGATACATGTAAGTTTTAAAAAAAAATTAGAATCAGATGGGAAAAGATGAGAAATAAAGAGAGAGAGAGAGAGAGAAACTAAAAACAAAACAAAAAACAGAATCACAGGCGCACTGTCTCGGTCGATACATGTGATGTATCGACCGTATCGACCAATATGGCTCGATAAATACAGGTGTATCGACTGTACCGCTCGATATAGTCGATACATGTAAGTTTTAAAAAAAAAATAGAATCAGATGGGAAAAGATGAGAAATAGAGAGAGAGAGAGAGAGAGAGAGAGAGAGAGACTAAAAGCAAAACAAAAAACAGACTCACACGCACAGCACAGGAGGAAGAGAAGAGAGAGAGAGAGAGAGAGAGCCTGGTGGTGCTGCTACAGCTGCGGTTGCTGCTCCTCCGCTCTTCTTCTTCGTCTACTTCTCATCACCGATAGACAGTTGAAGTTCAAGTACTTAGGCTTAAAAGCCGTTAAAAGTTAAAGGGCTTACAAGGATATGATTTGGTACACTAGCAGTGTACCAAATGCATAATATTGTATATATAATTTAACCACTTAAATAATTTCTATTTATATA
>JAUPMG010012130.1:0-15588 GCA_031762675.1 Pachysandra terminalis
GGGGGGGACCGCTGGTATCGCCGGTCCAGATGAGGATCAACTTGGACTAGTCCGATCCCTGATCCCGAGGATTTAAACCTTGTTCCCTACCCATATTCTCCCGAATAAAGCTAGGGTTGTAAACAAGTCGAGTCGAGCCGAGCTTTGCCCAGCTCGGCTCAGGCTCATAAAATCAGGACAAGGCTCGGGCTTGGCTCAAATACGATAAAAATTTTCAGGCTCAGGCTCGGCTTAGGCTTGCTAGTTTTTTCAAGGCTCAAGTTTAGCTCGCAAAAGCTCGGCTCGTAAATGGCTGAATAGAGCTTAGTTTAATCTTTTTTAAATTTTTTTCCCTACTTTTTTATCTATCTCCCCCTCTCTTTTCAGACTTTGAAGCAAGAATAAAACCCAGAGCCCGACTCGTGAAAGCTCGCCTCGTGAAAACGGAAGATGGTGGTTCAGGTCGCCTTAGAATAGCCATAGAGTGGACGGTAGAGACCTTGATCTTCCCACCTAAAGATGTGGAGTTGAAGGCATTTTGGAGATTTTGCATTGCCGGTAACAGCTCTGAGACCAGGTTCTAGTCGTCAGAGGCAAACCTAGTAGAGATGGAAGGAATATAGAGGAGAAAGAAAGAGGGATACGTTTTGGGGAAAGTGAGAGAGAGAGAGAGAGAGAGAGAGAGAGAGATCCACGTAGAGAGAGGAAATACAAAGGATAAAGACTTTCTGGAGAAAGAAGAAACATTGGGAAGAGAGAAAATTGGGTTGATTCTCTTGAGATGCTTGAAAAAAGTGCTTTGGTAATTGTACCAAAAAAAAAAGAATGTTTTGGATCTTTAGTAGGGAGGGAGAGAGTCGGTTCTGAGAGAGAGAAACTGAGTCAATTTTTTTTTCAAGGAAAGAGAGACAGTTGCCTTAAGCAAAGGATGCCACCTCAGATCCACGTAGAGGAGAGAGAAAGTGGTGCTTGAGGTTACTGTTTTAGTATATATAATATTGTTGGTGGTAAAAATCCAAACCATGTCTCGCTCTCTTCCCGGTCGGTTGTTTGTCTCTTTCGGCCGTGAAGCCGAAGGGGTGCGAGCGTACCAGAACTTTTACAAGTTCACCTGAAAGAAAAGTAATGTGAATCAAACTGCGTAAGTTAGTTTTTAATGTAGATCGGTCGATGTGTGACCGATTTTGAGTCAGACGATTGTATGGCTCCCAATCTCGAAGGGTCAGTTGCTGAACCAAAGATACTGATTTTACGCGTCAACAACACTTTTATATAAAACAACTAGAACAACAAGTTAACATACAACTTAGAAGATAAACCTTCTAACTTGGAAAGACAAGATGTAAAGTGAACAAAGAACATACAAAACCTTCGGCGGTTCCTTGGGCTTTGATTGTGAAACGTGATGAATCTACTTCACGGATGCACAGATCAGCATGCAAGGGACTATCGAGTGGGTTTTCGTAAATCTCCCGACTATGATTCCTTCGTTACCGACTAGAGGGATCTTCTGAGAGAAACTTAGTTCGAAGTATGAAGTAGGTGCAACAGGATCCTTGCAAAAGCTAAGGGCCAACTAATGATCGTTGGGTATCAGAGACTAAGCTAATGTGTAACTGTTGAGTTGATTTGTTGTGGAGACCGTCTTTCGTTTCGGTCGATTCCTCTTTATAACCATCCATTACAATCGTCCGACTGTTTATAGATGCTGGGTGGTTATATTCCTTCTTTTGCTAACACCTAGCCCACTAATAGATATTATGTTTCCTTGCTATTAGGCCGAAGTCTTGCCTTAATTACAATATGGGCCCATTTGTTCAGTCTCATTCCAGTTTGGGCCCAACACCACTCTTCTGGGCTTGGCTCGGTTAAGACCCTGGTGAAGCTCGCGGTCCGCTCTGGCGGTCTGGATTCGGCCTAAACATTGCCCCCTTCTCTTATTATTTCAAAAAGTAATCCTTTGAGTTGACAAGAGAAAGTGTAGCTAGAAAGACTTGGAAATCGGAGATAATCATTTATGTTAGACAAATCTTACCTTTTTTAAATTTCAAACGCAATCCCTAACTACCTTTCTCATCACCTTTCCCTCCTCTTCCTCCTCGATTTTTTGCTTTAGTTATTGCTTAAGTTCTAATGGCGTCTACTAGCTCGCGTGATTCTTCTTCCTTTTCTTTGATCTCCTCTTGCACCAATCAACATCTCATCTTTTCCTATGAGGACTCCTTAGCCCTAGGCCCGTCTTTCCCAGAGGTTATTCTATAGCTGATTTCTGCCTTGCAATCTACCTTCCTGCGCTGTTTGGGGTGAAAGTTTCCTTGCCGATGCCCCCTTTTTGGACTGGCAAGCCTGGACTATTGGTCGTTCGTTAAGATCCTGGCCGAAGGCCAATACGGAATGGGTTTCATGGATGGATCTTCTGTCTCCCTTCTTTTCCAATCTTTGGAAGTCCGCAGGTATTTTCAAATTAATCCAGTATTCTCACTTTGAGTTCTCCATGGCCCATCCCATGATTGCTACCTTAGTCTGTTTTTTGTCTCGTTCGACCAATTCCTTTCATCTTCCGTGTGGGCCTATGGCGCTGACCGTTCTTGATATTTATGCTCTCACTAGTGTTCCTCCGGTCGATGAATCGGTTGACGGTAATCTCCCCTCCTCCAATCTGCTTTTTGAAAATTCTAATGCTCGGGTTGCCTATGACACCTTCATGCTTAAGGAAAAGAAGAAATCTCACGTCCCTGATATTCAACAGCATTGCTCTTTCTTGCTGATGTTTTTGTGTCGTAGTTTATGTGTAGCTTTCGGCCAACACACCAAGGAATACACTCGTGTCGCGGATGCTTTAGCTGGCGGTCGTCATCTTGCTCTGGCTCCTTTTTATCTCTCTCAACTTTACTGCAGTCTTTTCAACCTCTCTAATCGGAATCTCGCCTCCGTCAATGGCCCTTTGTGACTTCTTTAATTTTGGGTCTTGGAGTACTTTCCCGGGTTTTTTGCCAAGTCGGCCATGGCGCTTATCTCCAATCTGCATTTTTTGTGGTCAACGATGGTTGAACGTCAGCATCATACCATGCTCCTTCACCGAGTCTTCTCAATTCTTTTACTCTTCCACTCAATCGTTCAGAACCATTATCGCTCAGTCTGAGGACACAACTGAGTGAACCGGTATTTCGAGCGTTCGGCTGCTGAGTTTCCTATTTCTCACTACCCCAACAACCCTTTTATCTACTCCGGCTTTCCACACTTGGTGGTCTAGTTATTTCAATTCTGTTTTTGCTTCAGATTTATCTGTCTACGTTTCTTGACTAAATGCGCCAGCTAAATCGGCCCTTCCTCTTTCGGTTAACCTTCCTTCCCCTGCCTAGAAGACCAATCCTAAGAAAAAGGGCAAGGAGTTTATCAAAGCTCCTTCCAAACGTCCCCCGAAAGTCAAATCAGGTACCTTTTCTCCCATAAAATCTATAATTCTTTTTGAAAACTATTATGGGTCCAAATGGAACCCTACTGACTCCCCTGAGCTTCTGAACGAGAAAATGAACCGTGCATATGTTGAGAAATCGGCCGCCCATGATGAGCAGTGCCTACAGGCTTGGATTTCGGCCAGGTCCCGTTCTTTTGGGGTCTTTGAATTGAACATATCTCATTATTTCATGCCATTACCTAATCATCCACCTATTCCTGATTCGGCCCTTGAAATGGTCGAACCCCTCTTTCCCCTTGTTAGTTTTAATGGGATGTTTGCTCCTTTTGCTTCCCTGGCTGCCAGCGCAACTTTAGCTTTGCCGTTGGCCAAGGATACAATTGGTATTCCAATTTATCTTTTCTTGGCAACTGACTTTTGTCAGTATTTCTGAATAAATGTCTTATATCCTTTTTCCTCTTTTCAGCCAAAGCTTTGTCTCTGCCCTCAGAAGATGTATTGGTTGATACCCTTGCAGGGGACGCTGTGGAGGAAGAGACTCTGTTAAACCTCTGTCAGTCAAAGAAGAAGCTAAAAGCGACGTCAAAGCCTCAGCCGATGCGACAATCAATGCATCAGTTTAGGAGGAGCTTTGGCACCAAAGACCCAGTTTCCCTTGTTGATCTTTCAGAAGAAGATCCTCCTGTTGGCATTCCTTTTGAAAATAGACAACTGGAGACGTCGGCGTTTACTCTTGCTTCTCTTGGAAAGTAATTGGGAACATAAAAACCATGTTACAATCCATGGTGACCACAGGGAGTGACCCGAATTGGACGGTCTGACTCTCCTATGTGCTGACTTTTTCATTTGGGGAGTTATCATTCATTAATGGTGATTTCTCTAAGGTATCAACGCCCTAGAACTGTGCTATAATCCATCGTCTTCGTCTATGAATGTGAGCTCCAGTGATGCTTCTTTCTTGATTTGGATTGCTAATGGCCCTCCTTTATTCGGAGCCGTTGTTTGGGTCTCAATTTTTGCCTGGGGATCTCTAGTCACAATCAATCCTCTCTGTTCCTTTTTCCTAGCCGATATTTCCCTGATAGATGTTTGCTCCCTTTGCCAATGCCTCTTCTGGGTTCGAGTCATTTCGTACCTTGATCGGTCAAACTTCGGGTGGATCACCTGAGTCCATCTATCACTTCTGCCCCCCGAGGGCTTGATCATCCTAGGGTTGCTGTTGTGTGAACGACTATCTCTGCTTGGATACCACCTTTCGGGAGGCCCCTGGTGATAACTTGGCCTATATTGTTGAGGTAGTGGCAGTCATGGCTGCCAATAATTACTTCATGTACATCTTACTTGTCTTTTCACGTCTTCATGACATCTGTCGCAAATATTGCGAGCTCGATGAAACTCGTTTTGGGCTTCCGAATGTCCAGATGCAAAAACCAACCGATCATTAAAACGGTAATGATGTCGTGCTGACAGTCCGCCTTGATCGACCATATTCCCTCCGAAGGAGACGTTGTTTCCTAGCCCCAACTCCACCTTCAATCGGAGGTTCTTGAGTTTCGACCCAATCATATTAATTGGGAATGTTGCCAGAAACGGATCCGTATCGATCTCCATGACTTCCTTTCCTTTGTCAGGGAATTGGAGGAGGCCCCGGTCGATGTTATCCTGTACCACAGCACGAAAAAACAGAACAATCAACAATTGAATGGGTTCGTGATCCATGCCATTTGCAATACTCCCCTCTTTTCATTTCATCGACCAACGGGACTTTATGCCCTTCTAGTAAACTTATAAACTTGGCTTTTAGCAGGTGTTCAAAGATCTCATCAGCCTTTGAAATATCAAAGGAAAATTTCCTCCCCTTTTCGGGGAAGTTTTTATTTCCTTCCATTTGTGTTCTAGCGAGTTTCTTCTTTAGAGCCATACAAGTAAGAGGTTTATTGGCTATTACTTCGGCCAAGGCTAACTCATAATTGAGTTCTTGAAAGTAAGTCCCAATGGTGGCCATTTTTCTTTGATTCTCCTCTTGTAAGAATTGTTCGTACTTGGCCACCCTAGTCGATAGTTCGAATAGATCTTTTGAATTCCATCCCATCGAACTTCTTTTGAAGTTCAATATCTAAACCATTATGGGCCAGTTTTGTGAATTCTGTCTCTGGGAGAACTTTTCTGCATCTACTTCTCACATTTTTAAACCTTCATATGTATCTATTAGCTGTTTCATCTGGCAATTGCCTCAAACGGGCCAAGTCGCCCACAGACACTTCAGGCTCGGTCCGATAAAACTTAGTGTGAAATATCTCTTCCATTTCTACCCAATGTTGAACAGAATTGGGTGACATAGTTATGTACCAAGTAAGCGCATGGTCGGTCAAAGAATTCCCAAACAACCTCAGTTTGTGGTAATCACTTGGTGACAATTCTCCACATTGTACCGTAAATCGGCCTATATGTTTGATGGTCAATTGAACATCTTCTGAGAATAATGAAAAATATGGGATTTTATATCCCCTGGGGAACTCGTACCTGAGGTCCATCCAGTCGAGATATGGTTTGCGGTATGATGGTCAAGATAACCGTCGGGCTGGCATGTTGGCTATCGCCTCGTGAACCTAGTGAAAGACTTGGTCCCTTTCCATTCCCCTAATCGGTCCGGGTGCTTGTATCTCAATGGTTGGAAACCCTTGGTTAGTCCGTACTTGACCGTTGTGGCCGAGTGGCTCACTTTAGTCGTTCACAGGTCTAACCGGCCTTGGTGGATTGGGCCTGGTTGGTGGTACATTCAACATGATTTGTGGTTGTTCAATGGGGTTGAAAACTCCATTCCCATTAACGTTCCTTCTGGCCGAGTTTTCACCTTCTCCGATCAAATTATTTTCACGCCTAATCACGGGCTCTATCTCAAAAGGCGTTCTAGTGAATCCTTTTGCAATGGCCACGTAGATGCACCCTTGATCCATGCCTATCCTAAACAAAGTATGGTTTATGGCTTCTAGAGCCATCAGAATGCCATTATTAAATGACGTGGATGGTGATCCTACCTCAGTACTTGGGATGGTATGGCCTATTGTTTTGGTCGACACGGTATTACTGTCTAGCACTTCCTCTTGGACAGTATCCATAATAGGTAACACTCCTTCGCGATTGTCGTCCAACCGTCCACCTGTTCTAGTTTTGGGTGCCATTTAGCTTCACCAATTGGGTCCCATCAGGCGTGCCAAAAGATGGTGGTAAAAAACCAAACCAATTCTCGCTCTATTCTCGGTTGGTTGTTTGTCTCTTTCGTTCGTGAGGCCGAAGGGCTGCGGGCGTGCCAGAACTTTTACAAGTTCACCTGAAAGACGGGTAATGTGAGTCAAACTGCCTAAGTTAGTTGTTGAACCAGAGATACTGATTTTACGCGTCAACAACACGTTTATATAAAACAACGAAAAGAACAAGTTAACATACAACTTAGAAGGTAAACCTTCTAACTTGGAAAGACAAGATGTAAAGTGAACAAAGAATAATCTCCTTGGGCTCCGATTGTGGGACGTGACTAATCTCCTTCACAGGTGCACAGATCAGCATGCATGGGACTATCGAGAGGATTTTCGTAAATCTCCCGACTAGGATTCCTTCGTTACCGACTAGAGGGATCTTCTTAGAGAACTTAGTTTGAAATAAGAAGTAGATGCAGCAGGATCCTTGTAGAAGCTAAGAGCTAACTAATGATCGCTGGAGCTCAGAGACTAAGCTAATCTGTAGTTGTTGAGTTGATTTTCCGTGGAGACCTTCTTTCGTTTTGGCCGATTCCTCTTTATAACCATCCATTACAACCGTCTGACGGTTTATAGATGATGGTGGTTATATTCCTTCTTTTGCTGACACCTGGCCTACTAATAGAAATTTCGTTTCCTCGCTATTGGGCTAGGGTTTTGCCTTGATTACAATATGGGCCCAATTTTCAGTCTCATTCCAGTTCGGGCCCAACGCTATTCTTCTGGGCTTAGCTCGGTCAAGGCCCGAGTGGAGCTCGTGGTCCGGTCTTGCGGTCTGGATTCGGCCTAAACAAAAATAAATAAATATATATATATATATATATATATAATACATTAAGTTTATATACCATATATAATATCGAGCCGAGCCTACCTGAGCTCAAAGCTCGGCTCATTATTTTAAATATTGAGCTCAAGCTCGGCTCGTTTGCACCCCTTATAAAGCATCGCTATGGAGCTCAGAAATTTTCCTTCTACTGTGCGTGAACCTCTTTCGAAAAGCACATTCAGCTTCTCCATTATAATTCCTCTATTAAATAGAGATGTTCTCATTCCTTCCTCACAAAGTAACGACTTGTTTGGGATTCATGTCTGAAAGGCACTTATCTTCCAAATACTAAGTTTTTGACAAAATATAAAATTTTCAATTGGGTCCATCGGAACCGTCTGAATAATAAATGGATAATAAATGGGTGGGTTTTTGGAACTGGCAATTTTTTAACTGACCTGACAACATGGGTTGGGCTTACGTTTTACCAACCCGCCCGCAAGTAGGTTAATCCATCGATTATTGTTTTAATGGTCTTTGATAGGTTTATAATTATTTTATTATTTATAAATAATTTATAATTTATTAATACGTTAAAAATTTACATTTTTTTTTTAACAAAATCATGTTTATTAAATATTTTTTAAATTTAATATAACAAATAAGGCTATATTTAATCTTTATTTTAAATTAAAATTAATTAAATATTTAAAAGTTAAATGAGTTTGGAATGGGTTCAACTCGTTTATTGATGGGTTGGATTCGGTTCTATGATTTCCCAACCTATTAGTAATCCGATCCAATTCATCAAAGTCCGAACCCGTTTATAATCCGCTAATCCGACCCGTTATGAACTCTATGGGTTATATATTGTAAATCCGTTAACTTGCTTGATCGAAACCCAACTCATTGTCAGTTTTAGCAAAATCTGAGCTAACCCACCAAAATCGACCTGATATTTTAGTAGGTTCGAGTTAACAAAAATGAGTTTTTCTTAATTGGATCGACCTAAACCCATATGAATAATAAATGGGCTGGGTTGGATCAATGGGTTTTAAGTTATAAACTCATTGACCGTCTGGACTCAAGTGACCCATTTATTAAATAGACGGGTTTAGGTTGACTATATCATAATTAGGACCACCTAACCCACCATTATCACCTCCAGTTGAAATCCAAGGACTAGAGAATTGCAATAAACAACCTCTCCCTAGTGAAATCAACAACTTCAAAAACAAGTTACAAAAGAATTATGCGGAATTCATGTAAAATTCGAATTCTAATTCATTAGTGCACTCCTAAATGGAAAAATTGGAATTGAAAGTTCCAATTCCAATTCCACCTTCAATTCCAGGAACCAATCGGGCCCTTATAGTTATATGAGCCTTCTCTACTTATAATAGAAGGTTTTGAAGAAATGGTTCCTTCACTTTTGACAGAAAGACACTTATATAAGGAGCTCTTAGTCTAAGGTTAGTAAGTGCTTATTGGAGTTTACAACTTATTAAAGAAATTTTTTAAGGTAAAAGTGTGTTTGGTAAGCGGGTAAGTTCCTACCTAGAAAGAGTAGAGGAAGATATGCCATAAAGAGAAGTTGCTCTCAACAGCTTCTCCTTACCACTTGTGTTAGAAGTGGTTTCTAAACATTAGTGATACTTTGAAAATGACACTTCTATCCCTGAACACAATATTAATTTTTTTTAAAAAAGATACTTTTATCTTGAAATTGTAAAACAATTTATATGATTTATCTTTGTTAAGGTATTTAAGATATCATTATTACCAAACACATTTTTTTCAAACCATGCAACTTCTTAATGTTGTGGATAAATGCTCCCATTGAGTCCCTAATCCAACGAGTGCTTATAAAAAAGTAGAAGTCGGGCCACACGTAAGCCTAAAACAACTTAGAGACATCTCCAAGTCAATACAACATGTGGCTCATCTCCATTTGTTTAGAAAAACACTTGTGGATACTTCATATGGAACGGTTGTGGATGGCCGATCACGCACCACGACGATAGAGGGAACCATCAACTATGTTATTTTCGGTCCAACAAGAGGGTAATCTTGGGGGAACATCGTGGACCTGTGGATTGGAGGTCTTGGGACGGAAGCCCGTTACTCGGGAGCCCGCCCCTCAACAACCACGCTCGAAAGAGTCTTGGATGCCTAGCCGTTATGACAACTAACAAAGTCGCGTTACTCACACCCTTTATATATCCCCACCTACAAGGGTATAAGAGTTGGCTGTTTGATTGGCTCTCAGTCGGATTAGTACCCGTGTAAAACCCCTCTCGCCCCTACCAGGATCCCTCAAGTGCGCTTTGCTATTGCTGGTGTGCCAAAGCATATTTTCTTTCTTACTTTTTCACTTGATAAATAGGTGTTCTATAACTAGCAATTGTTGTATAATTATTCAAATTCGAGCTATAGAATACGTACAAATGGAATTGGACTTAGAACCATACTCCGAATCCCATCAAATTCAAACATGAATTTTATAAAAAATATGCACAAACTTCAGTAAAGGGTGAATTATTTGACACTTGTTATGTGAAGACTGATGCTAGTGGGACAACTAGGAAGTACTGATGATACACTAGTATTGATGCCGGTCAAGCTAATTAATGTTTTTAGGGGACTACAGGTATAATAATAAGTTCACATCTATAATGTTTAGTCCTAATTTTAAGGTATTTATTCTTATTTTCTTGTCTGCTATTTGTAACATATTATCTTGAACTTTAAAGAATAGTAAAATTTTGTGTGCATCAATAGGCGCAAGTATAATTTGCCAAATCACGTAAATCTGTAGCTTTGTATGCTTAATTTCTTTTTCATCGTTTTATCTTTTTCTTAATAGACACTCCATGTACTTCCACCACAATACATAGATACCACCTCAAAATTTAGTGCTACACCTCGATTCTTTGTTAAAGGTAATATGGGTCCAAGAGTTCTATCCACACTATCCTTTGATCCACCTTGACTTATCATTTTCAAATTTGCTCCATTCGAACAGCAATTGAATGGATCAAAATTTAGTGTTGACGATATATTTGCAGAAGAGAATATATATATATATATATATATATAATTTTTTTTGGTAAATAGAAGAGAACTATATACAAATAAGGGCATGTTTGTAATTACTTTTTGGAAGGAGAAGCGATTCCTTTAAAATTAATTCTTATAAAACGCTTTATAAGAACTGCTAGAAGAATAAAAGATGTTTGGTAAACATCTATTAATTCTGAGAAGCTTGTGTAGAATAAAAAATCTATATTTAGTGGGAGTTTTGCTTGTGACGATAACATGTGTAAAATAGGTATTTCAAAAGTTTTAAAAGGGCATATAAGACCATAAGACATTTCATTCGTGAAGATAACATAGACAAAATAGGTATTTTAAAAGTTCTAAAGGAGCATATAAGACCATTAGAAACATTTCATTAGAACTTCAAATTGATTCTCACAAACGTGATTTCAGAAGCAGGAAATAATTGCTTCAAAAAAATCAATGTTCGAATGAAGCAATTCCCGTAGAATCATTTTTCACTCTGAGTTTACGAAACATTATTTTATTTATTTGAAGCGCTTTTGTGCTCAAGAATCAGTTCTATGACCCAAATAAGCATTGCCAACACGCCCTAAGTTGCAAGCCTAGGAGTTTCCAAAAATAAAGAAAGCCTAGGAGGAAAGTATCATACCAAGACGATGTCACAAGTAATTCACCCATGAGACTAAGATCACAGAACAGGAATCCAAACCCTATATGCACTGCGTACAAGAATTTGCAAAATTCAATTTTCCAAATAAACAAAATAGGTGAAGGCTGCGTTTGGCCCGGCTTGTGCTTATGGATAAGCACTCATTGGATAAGTGGCTAAATGGGAGCACTTATCCACAGCAACAATAAACTGCTTATTTGAAGAAAATAACATTTGATAAATACATTTATTTAAGTACTTATAAAAGTTTAGGGGTAAAATAAGTATTATAAAAATATTATTAAAGTTTAAAAATAACATTTATTTAAGTGCTTATGAAAGTTTTGGAGTAAAATAAGTACTTTCGAAATATTACTGAAATTGTGAAATAGCTTATCGCATAAGAACTTGGGAGAAGCTGCACTCAACAGCTTCTCCTTACGGGTAGCCTTCCTCTAGTGCTTATGGGTAAGCACTTACCCATAAGCACTACCAAAGACATTTAATTTTTAGAAGTGCTTATATAAGCTATAAGCTGCAATAAGTACTATTAGAAGCCGGGCCAAACGCAGCCAAAAACCTCCAATAAGAAAACAAAGCTACTTTTTTGTTTTTTGGCAATTATAGTCAACTAATTTAACCACAGAAGAATATATAAAGAAATCATGAAATAAAAACGAATCACACAAACAAATAACATCATTGTAGAGCCACTTCTCATGTACTTACCAAACTATTTGGTAATCTATTTGTAACCTGAGAATATATTTAGCAGTTAATACTGATATAAATATTATGATACCTATTTTAACTGGACTAAATAGAACTTTTGCGACTTTCCTGTCCTGTTTAGTGCTCGATCCACGTTGATCGGAAGACCTTAATGATGGATTCTTCATAAACGACGCATAGGAATCGATTTCTGCTCTGGTTAATGAAGGCTTTAATGAACCAGTGACGGTCTGGAAATGTCGGTCACAAACTACGGTAGTAGATATGTCTTCTCTTAAAGCCATCATGCCTGCTTCCCTGCACAGACCCTCCAGTTCTGCCCCGGTGAAGAGCTCAGTATCTTCTGCTATTCGTCTGATATCAACATCATCCGCAACCTTCATATTACGTGTATGCACACGCAGTATCTCATAGCGAGCTTCTAAATCAGGAGGTGGAACATAAAGCACCTGCAGTGTTCAAATAAACCAATATACATTAAGAGATTCCTGCAGATCAATCTAAAGATCAGTTCTGTTTTTATTTATTTATCTTGTTAATCTTCTATACTCATTTCTTTCGGGACTTCTCCTCATACTTCTGACAGGGTCCATAAGTTGTTAAGAGGGATTTATTGCAATTTTGATCTTCCATAACAGATACAGGTCAAACAGTTAGATTGCGTTTGGCCCGGCTTGTGGTTTTGGATAAGTATCTATTGGATAAGTGACTCAATGAGAGCACTTATCAACAGCAGCAATAAGCTGCTTACTTGAAGAATATAGCGTTTGGTAAATACATTTATTTAAGTGCTTATGAAAGTTTAGGGGTAAAATAGGTATTATTAAAATATTACTAAAGTCTAGAAATAGCTTCCCACATTTGGTAAATACATTTATTTAAGTGCTTATGAAAGTTTAGGGATAAAATAGGTATTATGAAAATATTACTAAGGTTTAGAAATAGCTTCCTTCATAAGTAACAAGAGAAGCTCCTCAACAGCTTCTCCCTACTGCTTATGGGTAAGCACTTACCCATTAGGTATTACCAAACATACTATTAATTTTAGAAAGTGCTTTAATAAGCTATAGGCTGAAATAAGTACTTGTATATATCGTACCAATCGTTGCCTTACATTGGCATACAAGGTTTAGGTTAAGTCATCGTATATGTAATGTGTCTGTTGCAGTGGCAAACATAGTGTTTGAACTCGGATTCAACTCGGGGATCGGACGGGATTAGACGATCCAAAATTAATAAAAAAAAAATTTCAAAAACCCAACTCGGTCCGACTAGGACAATCCGAGACGGATTGGACGATCCGACTCGCCGATCCCAAGTTGGATCGCCCAATCCGTATCGGGATCGGACCGAGTCATTACACTATGGTTTAATTTTGTATCGGATTCAACTGAGGGATCGAACGATCCTTTACACTATGGTGGCAAAAGCATCAGCACTTGTACACATTCCTAATTAAACAAGAGTTTTATTTAGACAAAATATTTTATAATTGATTAATCATGATGGGATAAGCCAATCTATCTTGTGGACAATCTAATTGATTAACCTACATTGCTTTAGCCAATTGCTTTTAGATATATGCTAATAATACATCATAGGATCAAAATATTAGAGTAATTGAAGTAATGATCCTTCGTAGAGCTATTGGGTGCATGCATTGGTGATACATTATAAAAGACACGCCCGAAACACAAAGATACAGAGTTTTCTCCATCAGCTACCTAGCTTGTTTGAAAATCAAGAGCTGGTGAAATAAACAGAAGTAATAAGTGTTGCATGAGGATTAATAACAAAATAAGAGAAGATACTAAGCTGATAAATTAGATTATGATGTTTAATGATCAATCACTACTAAAAGATAAAACAAATATGTCAAACAGGACTTGAACATTAACCCTCAATTATAATTCTTGAATATACTGAACTTTAGTCAGCAATCAAATTATAAAATAATAGCAGATAAGAGAGCTTCTTTATGCTCAAATATAATTCAAAATCAAAATCTAGTTGAAACTTACTACTACACTTAACTAGCTAGATCTATTAACAAACTATGACACCTTTATTTTGACAACACAAAATGCCATATCCCAACTAGTCAGGGTCGGCAACATGAATCATGTTCCTATCTTCCAATTTGTCAAAAACCATATCTTTAGTCAGATTGTGGTTGTCCAAATTCTTTCAGACCAACTCCATCTAGGTTCTTTTTGGTCTTCCTCACTTCTTCTTAGATCCTTCAATGAGTATTTTCCCTCACATCTTACCTCCGTCTCCATAAGTCTTCGCTTTATATGCTCAAACTATTTTAACATACTTTACCTCCTATTTTGGCAACACATTAAAACTTTCAGATATGTTCATTCCTTACCTTATCTTTCCTAGTTTTCCCACAATCTTAACATCCACATCTCAACAACATTCATCCTATGTATATGTTTTTCTTTGTTGCCCAACATTCTAATCCAAATATCATAGTAGGCCCAATGACCAAGGGCGGAGCCACATAGGGGTGAGAGGGGAGAACTGCCACCCCTCAATTTTTTAAAAAAAATTGAAGTTGGGAATTGGTTTTGTAATATGTTACAAATTCCCCCTATCAAATTTTGTTCCCCCCTACCGCCTGAGTTTTTTTGTTGCCCCCTCAATAATTATTTTTCACTTTTGTATCCTCACTCATTAGGGGTACGGCTGTCAACATATCCAAGTTTAATTTTATTAAAAGACGGATCAAATCGGATCGTCAGATCATAAATCCCTTACCAAATCCAATTGGTTTCGGATCGCATTCAAACAATTATCAGATTTTTTGGTAAACCTGTTTTATAGTTATAAGAAATCAGATAAAAAATAAACGTAATTTGATATATATATATATATATATATGTATGTTTGATATATATTTATATTAAAGTATCCAAATTAACGATTTATTTCTAATTATATATTTAATATTTGTAGTCACCCAATTATATATTTATGTATGCACACAAATGGAATCGGATTGGACTCTTATTGAATCAAATCAACCAATATCTGAATGTGATCTGATTAAAGTCGGATCGAATCAGATCATATCTTATCGGATCAGAAATCCCTTACTAAATCCGCTTTTTTTTGGATCAGACTCCAATCGAACTCAGCCATTGATTCAATCCACTGACAGCCCTAACTAGGGGTGCAATTGGTTCAGTATAAACCGAAAAAGTCAGTTTTTTTTTTTTTTTTTTTTTCATTTTTGTTTGGTCATTGTTTTTAAAACAAAAAAACAAATTAATTTTGTTATGTGTATGCATAATATAGAAGCTAGTATTAATTTTGTCTTCTTTTTGTTAAAAATAGCATTCATTTTGTCAAACCGATTTTTTGTCAAATCTTACCCCCCTTACAATAGAATCCTGGCTCCGCCCCTGCTAATGACTATCTCAAAAATAATCCTTTTAGTTTGAACATCAATCATATAACATTCTACAAGTATGTCATCGAGCTCTAATTCTATGTCCAACATCTTCATTGATTTCCCCCTCCTTATCTTTATGGACAATTATTCTAAGACAACAAAATTGACTACTTTTAGGAATTTCTTGATTATCAATTCTTACTGTTCTTCACCTCTACCATTATTTGTGCTATAGTTATACTCCATATACTCAATCTTGACTTATTTTAAAACCTTTTTATTCCAATGTGTCCCTCCATAACTCCAGTTTTGCATTTA
>JAUPMG010012151.1:0-15587 GCA_031762675.1 Pachysandra terminalis
GGTGCTTCGAAATTAGGATCTAGGTCATTGGATTGGGTTTTTAATAATCTCAAAAGGGTTTCTTGGTTTCATATGATAAATTTTCTGGGTTTGGCCTCTTCGTTTATGCATGAATGTGTACAGAGATTTGGGTTGATTACTAATTACTTGATTT
Organism: Pachysandra terminalis; assembly: GCA_031762675.1. NCBI lineage: Eukaryota > Viridiplantae > Streptophyta > Magnoliopsida > Buxales > Buxaceae > Pachysandra > Pachysandra terminalis. Next base: position 155 of record JAUPMG010012151.1, read on the forward strand.
TGTTAATAAGATCATAGGAAAGGGGTTATTAACAACAAAACATAATTTTTCATGGTGTCAACACTAAGATAAGAGTAAATACACATGACAATACAAGAAAACTCACAATGATTTGCTGTAGAATTCTCCTAGGGTTCATTCTTCTTCTTCTTGGAATTTTTTGGGTTTCTTCTTCTCATGCTAAGGCTTCTTCACGAAATTGATCATCCATTAAGTGTTTTAGATCTTTAATTAAGGCTTATAATTCTTATTTGATTTATATTAAACTTAGGGTTATCATTTAACCTTATTATTATTATTATCATTAACTTCATCATTTATATATATATATATATATATAGCTTAGGCCTAGTCAGCAATTCTAGTGATTTGACCAAGTCAACTAATGATTTCGAACTCTATTAATTGTTTTCTTATTTATAAATCCTTATTACTTAGTTAAATTAGGTTATATTAACTCGGGGGTAAATAGTGTATAGGTTATGTTTGGCTTATTAGTTCATATTAGGTTCATATTATAACTTATTAGTTAGGCTTGTTGGGTTATGATCATTTACATAGCTTATTGATTTAGCCTCTTATACCTTAATTATATAGATAAGCCTTAATTACTTATATTTATGTCAAGCTTAGTTAGGTTTTGTTAAGTTACCATTTTTAATCTTAATTAAAAGTTTTAAATATCCTGGTTGTTACATCATAATACTTGTTATCTCATCATACATCTCATTATTCATTATTTACTGTTATATGGATTACCATTTAAGAGTGGCATTGTCCCTACTTCAATTATAAACTTTGTTAGAATTGTTTACTTACTGGCTAAGTGTAGCTTATACTTTCAAGCAACCATATTTTCAAGAACTTTAGAGGATGACTTGGACTACGGAGATTAAGCCATGGGACCATGTTTTGACGAGGATAATGATTTTATCGAATAAGTTAATTAGATCTTATATTAGGGATTTTACTCGTTTTTGCTGGCTTGCATGCTAAGGATTATTATTAGCTATTATTAGGCTCTATTTTATGTAGGGGTTTGATTGATCATGAAACTAAGGATTTCATTTTACTTTCCGCTACTATGTTTTTCTATGTTATAATTGATTTGGTTGTAATAACTTAAGTTTTGAATTATTTCATAAATATATATTATCACAGTTATATTTTTATTATTTGGCAATGTATTGACTATTACTCCCATGTGGAATGGGGTGAGAGTCATATTTCAAACTTCTTAGGGACTCTTTTGAGATCTCTTAAGTTTGGGATGTGACAACTAACTTCCGTTATCTTTCTCCAAAATTCTATAAATAGCGGCTCACTTTCCTTGAAATTGATGATGAGAATATGATGAAAAAGGGAGAGACTTCCGTTAGAGACATAGGGGTTGAAGAATTTCTAATGTCTTGACCCATTATATCCCCTAGTCCTACTCAACCCGTACTAACGGTCACTCAATCTTCCTTTTTTGATTCTTCTAGGGACAGGATACGGTCACTTGTTGATTTAGGTTCTCGTCGATCAGTAATCCTACCGTTGTTGACTTCCTCACAAAACCACCTACTACACAAGTTTTATAAATTTAAATTATATTTTTTATAAGTTTAAATTTAAATTTTATAAATTTAAACTTATATTTTTTATAAGTTTATATAAATTTTATATGTTTTATAAGTTTAATTTATATTTTTTAGGTTTTTAGAAGTTTTTATAAGTTTAAACTTATATTCTTATAATTTTTTATAAGTTTAATTTATATTTTTTTAGGTTCTTACAAGTTTATAAGTTTAAACATCTATTATTTTTATTAATTTTTATATGTTTTTAAAAGTTTAAAATTATATTTTTTTTAAGTTTTTACATGTTTTTTTTTTTTTTTTATATATTTTTGTTACAAATCTAAGCGTGTCGGGCCGGGCCAGGCATGCCCGCTCAATACGGCGATATTCTTATAATTTTTTTATAAGTTTAATTTATATTTTTTTAGGTTCTTACAAGTTTATAAGTTTAAACATCTATTATTTTTATTAATTTTTATATGTTTTAAAAGTTTAAAATTATATTTTTTTTAAGTTTTTACATGTTTTTTTTTTTTATATATTTTGTTACAAATCTAAGCGTGTCGGGCCGGGCCAGGCATGCCCGCTCAACACGGCACGCGGCTCGGCCCAACACGCCTTAGCCTGTGCCATGGGCCCCGTGCCATGATGGGCCTGGGGGTCTCAAAATGGGTACAACACAATCTAGCGAGGGATGCAGGCCGTTCCAACCCAAAGCACGACGGGCTCGCGCTAAACTAGATGCGGGCCATGTTTGCCCATTAAATGCCCAACTCCTAGTCAATATCGACTACCGACTACGCAAATGGATATAACATTTCCTCCTAATTCCAATTCTTCATTTTGGTTCGTGGAATTGAAGGTGAAATTGGGGCCTCCAATTCCAATTTTTCCGTTTAGGAGTGCATTAAAGAATTCAAATTCAAATTCTACATGAATTCCATGGAATTCATTTATAGGCTATTTTGAAGTTGCCAAATACACAGAGGGAAGGCTATTAATTGCAATTCTCTACCCCGTGGATTTCAAATGGATGTTCAGTTAGTCAGATTTACATCAATCTTTAACACAAAAAAAATAAAAATAATAAATAATAAAAATAAAAATTTTAATTTTAAAAAAATAAAATAAAATAAAATAAATAATAAAAGAAAAAAAATTCAAATTCCAATTATTTGTTGACCTCCAATCATGAAAATCTCAATTCTACACAATTCCAATTCTCAATAAATTAGAATTGGAATTACAATTCTTAACATCAATTCCAACGCTTTGAAACAATCGGACCCTTAAAACCCTTTTCTGGATTTTATGATTTATGAAAGAATTGATTAGAGGTCCGGCTCTCAGCAGAACGTCCATGGCCTCTGGTGCTGCTTCTTCATCCTCTTGTTTCTCTTCCATGATATTTGGGGGTTTAGCAGCTTCTTGCTGTGAACGTCGATTCATATCCCACCTGAGTCCCCATTCGATTATCCCTCTTGTTCCTTTCTCTCGTTCTACGCTCGTGTTTTCACGCCGCCGAAACAAAAGTTCTGAAATCACGTCTTCGAAGAAAAAGAAGGGAACGGTAAATAGTCACTCCTCCATATTACCCAATTCTAGACTCATTTTTTCCATGTTGAACTAAAGAAATTTTCAATCTCTCTCTCTCTCTCTCTCTCTCTCTCTCTCTCTCTCTCTCTCTCTCGTTTTTCCCATTTATTTTTTCTTCAAGTAATTACTGTTATCCATATCATACTATGTGGTTTGTTTGCGAGGATGTTAACTTTGTTTTTGTTCCCATTTAAATTGGAATCTAATAATTTTTCTTTTCTAGAATCATATTGGCTTGATTTTATATCCTGAAATTTGTCCCTGAATTGCTTGAAATGATTAATTGTTCCCTTTTTTCGGTATTGCCTCATATCCTCTGTCGGTCGGGTGTGTTATTGATGGTGTGACCAAGGATGTGGGCGTGCTGGAACTCTTGTAGTTCCCAGGAAGAAAGGTTTGTCCTTAAATACCAATCACAACAGTTAGTTATCTTATGCAATCGGTCATTAATAAAAAATAGGTCACGGTCGATCCGGTGATAATAAGAGATTGGGGTTATTCTCTTACAAATGGCCCCAAAAGCGTCAACCGTTCGTATCATGAACCTGAAACTCTGGTCTTGCACATCAGTAACAATGATAAGTACACTGGTTTTGCACATCAATAAAAATCATAAATACATTAAAATAAACTGAAAAGAAGGACTTGCTTAACATACAAATAATCAAAGAAAGATAACTAACAAAGTAAACCCTTGGGGAACCTAATGGGGTTGACTGTGGGACACGAGAATGTCATGGTGTTTAGGCCAAACTAGGCCACCCGAGACCGGCCCAGCTCCACAGACCGCTAACCCGCACGCGCTAAAAAGCATGAGCAACTAAAAGGGCGTAGGCCCAACAGAGGAATGTGGGCCCAGGCGATTGGCTCAAGCCCGATTCAGCCCCGTCATCAGAACGTGAGAACATGTTGTCAAGTGAAAATGGCAGAGTGGGCCATGTGTTAACAAGAGAGGATCAATAACCGCTCATTATGTACAAATCGTCGAACGGTTGCCATAATGGGCTATAAAAGAGAATCGGCCGAAACAGAGAAGGTCTCCACAGCAACCCAATTGAACAGCTCCACTTATCACTCCTCCTCCTCCTGATAGTTCCATACATCAGGCTTTAAATGGCATTTAACATCTAAACTGCTTTCCTCAATTCTCTATTGACATTTTTTGACTTTAGAAAATTTTTCTTTATATTTTCTGTTTTTTAGACACATTGCTAATATACAAGCCAGCATATATTGGTTTAGAGAAATTATTTTCTGCATTCCCCCTCCCCCCCGTAGGCACATCTTTTTACAGGGAGGGCTCGTGCATCACCTAGATTCCTTGACTACATTTTTGTCTATATACGGTTGGTGTTGGATAAGGAGATAGTATCTCTAAGAAAATAATTTACCATTTTGTTGATTTCTTCTTCTTTTTCTTCCTCCTCCCGATAACTCTGTATTGGGTTGTAAATGGCACATAACCAATAAACTATATTCCTATGTTCTTAATTTTGAGATGTTTTGGCTCTGCTAAGTTTTTCTCTTTATTTCTTAGAATTTTTGTTGCATTACTACTTGAATAAGCCAGCATATATAGGCCTAGAAAAATTATTTAGGTGTTTCTTTTGCTGCCTAGATATTTTTGCTGGTTCCTTTCTCTCTTTCTTCTTTTTCTCTTCCTCCCCCCTCCTCCTCCAATCCTCTTCTTGATAATTCTATATATTTGGTTGTAAATAGCATTTGACCAATAAATTCTTTTCATCTGTTCTAATTTTTGACATATTTTGACTTAGTTTAGATCTTTATTTCCTATTATCTTAGAGGCATTCCAATTTATAGGTCAGCATAAATAGGTTTAAAAAATAATTAATAGAGTTTTTTTTCCAGCTAGGCATCATATTGTCTAGGGAGGGCCCATGCATCACCTAGATGCCTTGAGTCAACTGATGTCAATACATGGTTGGTGTTGGAAAGGAGATTATTATCTCCAATGAAAGAAATTTACCGTTTTCTTGAATAATTACATGTTATTAACCACTTATATACATCTCTTCATGAGGAGTATAGTAGTGATATTAATTAATTTTAAGGGAAAGAGTATTATGGGATTACTCTATGATTATATAGTGTTTGTCTCCTTACATGATGCATTATTGTTTCTGTTTTTATCCCTTTGATGCATCACTAAGATATTTCTATTTTCTTTCTTTTCAACTTTACTTGACTCATCTTGACTTGCTAGAAACTAGAACTTCTTTGAAAATTACATGAAAGGTTTAAACATCCTAGATTTTCATCAAAAGCATTTCTTAGAGATGTTGATTCAGCAACAACCAATAAGGAGAGTGTAGCAGCCTAGTAGGTTTTTCCATCAAAGATGTGCATTAATTGCATGTGCTTTCATGGATTTTACTTCTTTTAGTATTTAAGCTATAATGTATTGTTAATTCACAAAGGCAAATGTCGTTACACAGCATGAAGCAGAGCTGCTTCCTTTTAGAACTGTGCCCATTATGGATCTGGCTGATCTTAAACTGCTAATTTGGCAGGAGATCAACTAAATAATTTCCCGAGTCCCCTTTGAATGTCCCTTTGTGTATCTTAGTAATTACCTAAAACTTCAAGCCTATCCAACACAACTTCATGTATAAACTTAGCCTTAACAAAGGTTGAAGCATTGCTTCCTCCATCAGTGCAGTGATAATTTAATTTTCGTCCGGAAGTTCATATTCCTTTTTTACAAACTGGTATAATAGCATTGGAGAAAGCACTACTTAAGTTTTCTTACTTTGGAACATGATAAGAAAGCAATTTTGCTAATTTAGTAAACTTGAAATCTTTTTTAAATTTTTATATTTTTAATCCAAAAAGAAACAAAAATTAAGAGATGATTCTTGGATATTTAGGTTGGAATTATTTCTTTGGTTTTAATTGAGCAATTTACTTTTCCATTCATAGAGAAACTTATGTGGTACTTTGTGATGCTGTCAAGAAGGTTACAATTATCAAAAATTTTGAAAGGTCGTTACTGTTTTGAAATTTTTCTGTGACCCTGAAAGAATTGACATTTATTTTCTTCAGATTAAATACCTTGCAAAAAGAAAACAAAAGATAGATCGACAACTATATATATCTGTACTTGAAGAGTAAAATATTGGCATATTGAAGAAATACTTCCCCTTGGGGATGGATATTTCACATAACTTCCGGATATTTCATTGAGGTTACTTTGAGTCTTAATCTGAAAATGAGCTAATTACTATAATGTGAATATGCAAACTTTAGGCTTCATCCCAAGAATTACTTTTGAGCTCCGAAAATAATAGTAATTTTCTGAAAATCAATGTTTTTCTTATGATTTCTCATAGTCAATTATCTAGCTGTTACTTTTATTTTTTCTGTTGATTTGTTAATGAAAAGTAGCCAGCAGATGCATAGTTGATAATTTATCATCTACAAGGTATTCTTGTTTGCTGATTTGGCTGAAAATAAATCTGAGGAATTTTTTCTTTTTTCGTTTTTTTTTTCCCTCTATTCTTAACATTTCTGGTTTGCTGTTAATTGTCATTAAAATTTTTAAGTTTGCATGAGATAATTTTGAACCTTACATTTTGCCTTACAGTGCTTGGCTCTCTGGCTTTGCCGTCTTCCTTGAACACTCACAAGACCGGTTTTACGAGTTTGTCTTGAATGTTCAACAAAAGATAACAATAACTCAAGTCAAAAAGAAGACTTTAGATTGGTTTCTCTATTTATGGAGACCTCTGATATCGCGGTTATTTGATATCAGAGGATACACACACCACAACACTAGGAAATAATAACTTTAATTAAGGTCGTAATGAAGCTTGTTATTGCGGTGGTGAATACACAGGTATTATTTTTACAAACACTACATCACGCCGAACATGGCATGCTCACCTGGTCTGGCTTGGTCCGCACCTGCGTGTGTTTGAAAAGCAATTCGAACAATCCACACACTCTATTCTGCTTATTGGTTTTTCAACCCAATAATTTTCAATAATTACTAATATACCCATGGAGAGTTTCATAGTTTTCCAATGTGGGGCTAACATACAAGCAATTCAAAGATAATCCAAAATACAAGTGAAGAGAAATTTATATTTCACTAAAACTTAGGTAGAGAACAAGGTGTAGTAGTAATGATGTCTTGTAGATTTGACACTTCATGTTGACAAGTCAATACCAACAGATATTCAGTGAATAAATTATTGAACGTGACATCTTTTTGTTAATCAAGTGAACTTGCTATATACACCTCATTCAGTATTCAGATAAACTTTCGGTTTGGCACATCTTCGTTGTGTGCCCTATCTGGATGTTCATGAGAGCTCTAGAGAATCAGCTCAATTCTCATAGGAGGTGGTCCCACCTTTACACTTACATAGATGAACTCATCAAGTGTGAATTGCAACTAAGCACATCACTTATATAACCTATGAGTCCATTAAGAGTCAAATTGCTCATCCTTACCTTTGTTGCAGTTAGCATTATCTACACTCTAGGGAGGGAAATAGAACTAAGACTCTTGGTAATAGTGCTCCTTGAGTCGCTCTGGGACTTATTCTTATCCATTAATCCTAATTTCTCAGATCTTCATTCATAGGTTGGATTGCCATCACAGGTGACTCACAGTGAGATTAAGTTCTATCCCTCTCGATGTCTCTTGGACTACTTTTTTAGTTTGAGGATTTTCCAAGTTATTTTCTGACCTCACAAAGTCTAATACTATGAGTCTACTACTCATAAGCTACCTCACAATTATGTCTTGGACGCATATATCTTTTCTTTATTATATATTTTGTTTTTATCTTGAGCTATTTTAGCTTGGGAGTCACAGTGTAAAGACAGTTTGGTCCAGCTGAGGTTTCTCAACCATTTAGCTTCTCCTGTCATTTCCAAGGCTATAAATTCAGATTATATAGTAAATCTAGCTTGAATTATTGTTGCTTGTGAGTTACAATGTAAAGATATATAAAAATTGTTGATAAAAAGAGGTAAAAGGTATTCTGGTTTGCCTTACCAGCTTTTTTAGTTGTTAAGTTTGCCACCTGGAAGAATGATCTGGCCAATCCAAACCGTCCTTTCGAAAGGGGACCCCTTTGGATTAGCCATGTGGGCAATAATTTAACCTATACAAGCCTTAGTAATACATGTACACTAGGTTTTTTCACATGTATCAATGGCCTTCCAATTCTTTCCTGTAACTTGTTTCATATAAAAAAAGATACTAGTTTTAGGTGAGCCCTTTATGCCATGTGAAAAATGTATTTAGGACTAAAACTTGGTATGTGACCTAGGGTTGGATGAGATAGTACACGTGGAGAAGTGGGGTTCTCCAAATCAAGGTTTACCATGTCGATGTCACTTGGCATGTCACCAGGTGACTCCGGCGACGTGTCGCCGAAATGGGGGAAAAAAGGGGAAACCAAGGGGAAACGTCAGGGAAATGTGGGGAAACCATGGGTTTTTGATGGATTTTTTGCCCCAAAATTTAAACATGTCCAATTAAGGCCTAAATGCATCCAAATAATCAAAAAATGCCAAAAAAAAAAAAAAATTGCCCGCACATTAAAAGTCATTACTTGAGGGGGGTTAGCTTACACGTTGTCGGATCTGTAAGCTATAAAAAAGATGCTATCTGTAATTAATTCAAACTAAATGTGAATGTAAGTCAAACTAAAAGATACATAAAATGAGGAATTAAGTGTTGTATCCATAATACAAAAAGTGAATGTAAATCAAACTAAAAGATAGATCAATAACAAGTCGGAAATGCCATCAATGATCAAACTAAAAAAATACATAAAAATAAAAATCAAGTGTCATCAAAGCTATCATGTATGGACCACTTATATCCAAAGCAAATGGCGGGCAGGCTCATCAACATTATCATCTCCATCTCCATCTCTCGCTGTCCCCCACTATAATATGTCTGCTTCACGTAGTTACAATACTGGGCCCAGGACATCATCCGATGATACCACTCCATGTACTGAGAGGCATATCTCTGGTAGTCCTCATGAGTCATATGCACCAATTCCATATGGAGGTATTGGGGGTAATAGGTCGTCACGGTAGTAACTGTGACTGCAGTTGGAGCAACAGGAGGGTATCCATACAAATCATCCTCATATCCAGTAGCAGCAGGGTATGGAGTATCTGGAAGTATACTATACCCTCCTCCTCCAACATAAGGCACAATGTCATAGCCTCTGTTCCTGTAACTGTAAGATTCGGACTCCTCTAATTCCTGACTTTGATAAGATGGTGCTGGGCGGTGTCCCTCGTATCCCCCATATCCTCTGTACCCTCCATATCCGCCGTAGCCTACATATATGCCGTTGTGGAAGATCCCTGCTGCCCATGCCCTACATCCAAGCTCCCAAAGCTATGAGAGATGGATGCCTCCTCCTGCGCTCCCAATCGTTTCTTCCCTTTACCCTTGTGCTGAGAAGGCTGGTTGGTTTGGTGCTGAGAAGGCTGGTTGGCTCTACCATGTGGAGGTGCTGCACCATGATTTGTAACCTGTGTGGCGTAATCAAAGCTACCCTCTCCTGTGAAAGGGGACATGCCTATCTAAGCACCACTACCACCTCCTCCGCTCGTGCCACCCTTATCACCATTACTATCATCATCATCATCATCCTCTCCCCACCACCACCACCACTAGTACCCTGATTCCCACCCCCACTACCAGCACCACCAGAACGTGCGGGTGATGGGGTGATGCGCATGGCCTTGTCGAAAGAGTCTCCCCCACTCTCTCCCACCTCCGTCTCCATAACTCGATCCACATTAATCCCCATCTCTTCAGCAGCTTAGGCTATCTCTGCATTAGAGTGCCCATCGGTCTGATCCAACTCAGAAGTCCTAACCCACTCAAAAAGTGAGTGATCCTCATCGGTCATATACACTAGCAAGTCCACTGGGTCAGTCGGTAAAGTGCCCCCGCTCTCATCCTCTATCACTTTCATCCTCAAACGCATGTTGTAGTGACAGAAAACTAACTTTTGAAGCTTCTGATATGCCAATCTGTTGTGTTGTTTCGTATGAATGAGGGCAAAAGTGCTCAAATTCCTCTCACAAGCTGAGGATGAGGCAGTCTGGGCCAAGATCCAGACGGCTAAAAACCAAAGTGTAGGGGCGTTGATTCCGTACATAAACCACCGCTCATCTATTCATTAAATCTAGAAATTAAAAGTCTCTAATTAAAAAGGTTGTTTGTAATTTAACTAAAACTTATATGGCATCATCTTCTTCCCAGCAGCACTAGCGGCTTCTGATCCAAATGACACAATATAATCCCTAAACATAAGCAGCTACAAGATACAATATCATGAATTAGAACCCCACTTAAGCTGAAAACTAAAATAACAAACTTCAAGTGTCTAAGAAAAAACCTCATTGCCAAACAACCCTTTTGTCTTAGACTTGGGGTCCAGTTTTGCGTATACATCATGTACGGCCTGTAATAACTCCACATTCGTTCCAAGTCTGTTGGTGTACTGATATTTAGGGTTCAGACAATATGATGTTGAATAAGAGAACAAATATATTCAATTATTCATGACTTGTCAATAAAAAAAGCATCAAACACAAGAAACAAAGCACTTACCAGTCTTGTAAAGAGGGTGGACAAGTGTCATATACCAGCAATTGTCGATGATGTTGTGGACCTATTTGTTTAACCTCAGGCAAACGGCTTTAATTTGTTCCTTCGTAAGCTGCATCAACTCATATATGGCCCCATAGTAGGATAGACATTCGTATCCACACTCTGTAAAACTCGATATATGGGCTCCAAGACTCACTAAGTCACGGACCTTGTCCCAAAAAGGCCTGTGAAGAATAATGGCCTCAACTCTCTTGCCCACTTCGGTTCTACTCTCGCGGCAAGCAACCCAGTTAAGACTAGTAAAAAGAGTCCTCAATCCCGCTTTATGACGAATGATGCTCTTTAAGGCGATGTAGTTCATTGCAAATCGAGTTATTTCCGGGCTGACTATGTCCCCTTGACATGCCTCTCTCATATTCGCTAGTACAAATTGTGGTTGTATATAAAGTTTGTGACGTCGCGTGCATTCTCAAGAACACTAAGTACACTTTTTCCAACAGCAATAACCTTTAGCATCAAGTTGCTGCAATGTGCTACACATGATATCCAATAGAAGTTGTACTTGTCCATAAGTGTCTTCCTTGACCTTACAAAAGCATTGCCATTATCTGTCACAATCTGTAGAACATTTTTCCACCCAATCTCTTTGATGACATCAATTAACAAACTCATGATGTGTCACATCCTTTATCTTATCATAGGCATCTATAGACTTTAGGAATGCGACTTGTCCTCTACAATATACCATGAAGTTTATAATTGACAGCTTTGTGGAGCCTGTCCACCCATCACATATGATAATGACGCCATAATCCTCCCAACGAGGCCTCAACTCATCAAAGTACTCTCTGATCTCTGCATCCTCCTGGTCTAGGTATTTTCCCAAAATCTCTCGTGGGATGGGGGCAACACTCCTCTCCCAGACCCTTGTATGACGTCTACCATATTCTTGAAGTGTGGTAAGTCAGCGACATTTGCTGGGATGTGATTGAATATAAAAAAATTTTATATGAACTTATTTATCTTTTCTCTTACATTTCCTCCACTCCAAACAACCTTAAGGAACTTCTGCCTTGAATCAGATGACTTATACAGAGATGGGTCTAAAGGTGGATCAAGCATCCTAACACTCTAACTCAGTTGGAATGTCGCTGCTCTATCTCCCAATCTACTTGATCTAGTTGCAGCACCCTCTGTTGGCCCAACCCTCGACGGCTCACCCCTAACGGTCCTGCCCCAAAAGCCCTCTGTCTCTCCTCTCTCCTCTCATACTCAAGTTGCATGGATGCCCGATATGCAGCGCAATACTGTAGTCGCTCATGCTCAGTAGTGATATCAAGGGGATAGGTAATGCCGTCATCATCATCGTCATCCACTAGTAGACGGGGTGGTTGCTTCACTTTATGTCTGGCACTCTCCTTTTTTTTCCATATCTTTCCTTAATTTACCCCCAGTAGACAAATGATCTACCATTTGTTTCTTCTCCTCAGGAGGCACATTGGGACAATTAGTTATATTCTTGTAACCGCGTGCGTGTTGTTTTAGCCTTGACACCCCACCAATCTTCATTATATGGCCACAATAGTTGCATTGGGATTTGTTTTTATCATTATCATACATGATCCCATGTTGCAATCCTATCTCTGGCCTCCTCCCTGCTATCTTAAATGAACCTGTGGCAAATAACTATAGAAAAGTCATAAGAACTCCAGATTTCTAGCAATCCAATTCTTTCATGTTATTCTATATTTTTCTATATTTTTTCAATTTTTTTTTAATTTTTAATTATTTTCCTATATATATTGAAAGAAAGTAATGTCACCCATCTTTTGATCGGGTGTTATTTCTTAACATATAATTAATCTATAAGTTTTTGATGAACAAACAATGAGTCAAAATGGAAAAATTTAGTTTTTACCTTGATGTCACCGGTGAAACGCTTCAAAACCGTGTAGATCTTGACGAGTTGTGTTAGATTTGTGTTTTCGTACACAAAATTGAGAAAACCCTCTTCGAATGTGTGAAATGGGAGTGAAATGAAGAGAAATGAGCAGAATAGGGGAAATTTGCTTGATTTGGGGCATATTTCCCCTTTTATAACCGACATGTTGCGCGTGTCGAGCGACACGTGCAAGATGTCGGTTTAAATTCCCTTTTTACCCCCATGTCGCTTGAGATGGGCAACATGTCGAGCGGCATAACAGACATGTCGCCCATGTCGAGGGAAACAAGGGTAAATTTTTTTTTACCCTTGTGTCTCTTGACATGGGTGACACGTCGAGCGACATGGGCGGTACGTCGCGACATGTCAACGAAACCAGGTTAAAATCGATGTACACCCTGGTTTCGTGTTCCCAAACTACAAATCGGCGACATGTTGTTTGGCCTAACACAGGCGACATGTCGCTAACATTGTAAACACTGCTCCTAATAAGCTTACATGTGTGAGTTATTAGCCTCACTAGTTTTTCTATTTGGAGCACTTGTCTAGCAACTGTGACTCGTAAAAATAATAGATAGCTTTAAAAATTACTTAATAATGATTTGGTGTGGGCCCACTTAAATCAACCCAAAGGAGCTATCACAAGGTGGGTTGGGAAAGTTCCATCCTATAGTCATCTAGGTATTGTGATAAGCACCCCCCCTAGTTATGGATTGTAATTCTCATAGATTGTAGGAATTGGGTGTCTTTTGTTTTTTTTTGGTAATCATGTAAACTTCAAATGCTATGAAAATTCGTAATCCAAACGCAAAAAAATGGAATTTATAATTAATAATTTCAGTTCACACCTCCCAATTACTACAATCCAAACATACCCTTGTACTAGGCCCTTTAATAATTAATGGTCATGGAAGATATAGAATTTATTGATTGACAGATGTATTAGATAGTTGTTGTAAATTTTTCACAAATAATAATACATTTCTTTATAGAAATTTTTGCACAGAAAAGTTCCCCTATATATCTTGGAAGTATGTATTACTATATGCCTAGTCTTTGTCCGGAAAAAACAAATATATTAAGAAAACAACATATGGTGGCTATAATTTTATAGGGATTATACATATTGATATTAAAAAAATTTCTATTCCAATAGGTAAGAATACACTAGAACATCGAGGAAAAATTATTAACTAATAGATGTTGGAGTTTATTAGTTATGCACTATAGGACCTACTTTGTTCCTCAAAATATTATTTTGAATTATAAATTATTATCTTATTAATGCCGACTCTATATGGTTTCCTGCAAAGTGAGCTTCTCATTTTCATGGTACTTCCTAGCTTTCTTGCAAGCTTCTTTTTTCAGTGAGCTAAATTTTAAATGGATAAGATAAAAAATGCAAGATTATTGCAACGTTGTAATTATTTGGTTCTGAGAAAGCCTTGCATGCAGAAATTGTCTGGCAAATTTTGGTTTGACTTGATGTCTGATATGAATTTTGCTCTGAAGCTGACTTATCAGTTGGTTCTTGATCTTGCTTTTAACCATGTTGATACTATGTGGCATTGGTAGATCATGGTCGTCATAAGGATATTTATTGAGTACATAAAATATTTGATTGTTTAGGTATTCAAAGTATATAAGCTATTTTAATTTGCCTTCTTCCTAGCAGAGTTTACCACCACATGATGATGGGGTGGAAGATTTAGATGAAGATGCTATTGTGAAACTCTTTAGTCAGCTGGAAGAAGATCTTAAAAACGATGACCTATCCGCGGATGACACTGATGATGAAATAAGCGAGGAAGACCTTGCTAGGCTTGAAAGTGAGTTAGAGGAGGCACTTGGGGATGATGATGAGCTATCAGGTTTATTTAACTCAACTGCAGATGCTATAGAAATGGACCCTGATGCTGAGGAAAATGATGAAGAAGAACAACCAGTGAAGCTTAAAAATTGGCAACTTCGGCGATTAGCTTATGCTTTAAAGATTGGTCGGCGTAAAATTAGTGTAAGACTTGATGTTTCAATTTGTATGCTAGATACCTCAATGCTAGACATGGATATATGCCTTTTTGTCAAACATGGAGATAGTATAAAACATGGAGGCTCAGCCTTTTAGTTATGAAGAAACTGTAGACTCCTGTCTAGTAAACAGGGTGTTTTTCCTTGTGGTGGGGAAGTACATTGGTGCATGTGTAAGATTTGGCATGGTTCCTGGGGATTCCAATATCCTAGATCTTTTAGGCCAAAATTTTACAATCAGAAGATTCAACCATCTGCTCTTATCACATTATTTTTTGTCATAGAAGATGTGGTGAACTCGTATATAATTGAATGTGGTCAATAGTGATATCAACTTCCTGGGACCTACCATTTGATCATTCTCAATCGTACACAATGTATGCTATTGTCTACTTGAATTAGTTACTTTTCTTTTTTCTAAAGATTACTGCAATGATCTTGCAGAATGTTATTGAATTATTCTACAAAATTAGTTACTAGTCCTAGCAGCTTAAGATTAGGAACTTTTTTCTAAGTTTAATGTATTTTGATTTATGAGTTATTGTTTAAAGTACTATATAAATATAGATAGTAATGAGCAAAAAAAGAGAGATAGAAGTCTTAATCGATATGATCTCTTTCACTTTTATAGGATTCTCTTTTTAATCTGGGCTTTGTTTCATAATTATTTCTTAACCCTCCCTA
>JAUPMG010012171.1:0-15586 GCA_031762675.1 Pachysandra terminalis
TCATCACTCTCTTTACATTAATACAAAAATAAATAAATAAATTTAATTCACACAAGGGTTTAACTATAGTACTAAGCTTAACATTCTAGCAAATCACCTCATAGCAATCTCATGGTCGGATTAACTTCAATTATAAATCAAACGGTTAGATAAGCTTATGTTACGGATTTGAATATGATTAATTTCTTCTTAATTGGTTCGGGTTCTTACAGATTTAGCAATCTAAGTGAAGGAGGGGCGTGAGACTCACCCAAGGGTTTAACTATAGTACTAAGCTTAACATTCTAGCAAATCACCTCATAGCAATCTCATGGTCGGATTAACTTCGATTATAAATCAAACGGTTAGATAAGCTTATGTTAAGGATTTGAATATGATTAATTTCTTCTTAATTGGTTCGGGTTCTTACAGATTTAGCCATCTAAGGAAAGGAGGGGCGTGAGACTCACCCATTGTGAATTACATGATGAATTATGCCTATTTTCATAATGACAAAATTGTGATTTGTCATAATGACAAAGATATAATTTATTAATGTAATTTGTGAGGGGACCACTTCAGAGACAGGGATAATTACCAAAAATTACCCTTGGACTAACATTTTGACCACCATTAGGAAACGATTTAGATGGAATTTTACCTACCATTACCCCTCTCTAATTGCTATAAATAGCAACCTTTGTTTTCAAACAAAGAGATCAGAATCTGAGGGCAAGGTACAATTTCTGTAAATGTGACTCTGAAGTGTGCTCACAAAGCTCCATACATCCTTGCTCACTATTCCTCTTAGTCCAATTTAGTCTTGTGTTTTTCTTCTCATAATTTTGCTTTTTTGTTCTTCTCTTGAAGATAGAGTACGGTCAACTAACAACTTAGGCTTCCACCGAGTCAGTAATTTCTTTGATCGACGACACTTTTACAAAACAAACCTAAACACTCTCTATCTCTTAATGTACATTTACCTGCGAGACGTTCTTCGAACCAATCATATACTTTGTTGAGATATGACGGTATTTGGGGAATAAGCATCAGCTATGTGTTTGGTTAGCCATAATCCATAGGAAAGGAAAGAAAAACTAACTTTCCGATAAAATTTGTGTGTTTGGTTCATTGGAAAATGTGGGACCATTGAAAAGTGTTTTTCCTCATGTACCTCATTTTCAATGAAAAGTCTATCAGACTTTTTCCCTTATTGAAGTAAAACAGAAGCAATGGAAAAGAAAGGAAACTACTCTTTTACTTTCCTTTCCTTCATGATATGAGATGCCAGTTTAACAATGAAATCACACCTTAGGAATATAAATTTCGACTATTTTTGAAACTATCAAATATTGGTCACAGAGATATATCAAAAGAACCAAGTAATGTTGACTCGTTATTGGTTGAAGCATAGCAGTTTGATTCAAGTTTAATTTTTTAGTTAAAGATATTAAAAAATTAAAGGATGATTTTGAGTTCGGATTAAGACAATTAAATATCTATCAATATAAGTTGAAGGGTAAATTGCAATTACCTCCCTTGAGGTATCTTCAAATTGTAGTGACCTCCCTTCACATTTCAAAAATAACAATGACCTCCCTTCAGGTTTGAAGGAAGATCACATTCACCTCATGTTAATTCTCTGTTAAAAAGTTAACAGAAATTGCTGAGGTCAACCAAATTAAAGACAAAACTACCCCTCTTTAAGTTATAAGATTTAAAAGTAAAACAATATATTTTCTTCGGGTCCAACTTGACCAAGCAGTAACCTTTCCACTTGGAGCCTCTTCAGCAAGTCTCCGTCGAAGCTCGGCTAGACAGACTCAAAAACTGTCGAGTAGTACCTGATTGCGTTCTTAAACAAATTGAAGAAACCTAACCGATTCAAGCTCACATCGTACTCTCCAAGTGGCACGACATTCGGATTCAACGATTTTGCCAAGCGCAGAGCCTTCTCCACCACAACAAGTTAGAGAATTGCAGCATGAAATTCACGACCAAGGAGTTCAGTAGGCAGCTCTTCTTCAAGCTTTGGCAACTTGGTCCGCCGGAAAACCATCCAGAATCCAAATGTCTGGTATTCCGACTCCAACCCTCGGGAGAACTCCCAAGCAGGAAAATATAAATAAATAATTTGGATCGGCCAGACCGGAGATATCGGTCGGTATCGGACCGATCCAGGCTGATACAGGTTGGATCCTTTATTTTATAAATAATAAAAAAAAAGAGATCGATTGGATTGGCTGATCCATTCACTGGACTGGTCCGAATCGGTCTCAGTTGGATTGGTCCGATCCAAAGCCTCAGGACACAATAGTTGTATTGTGGGTTTGGATCGAACCGGTCCTTGCCGATCCCAATCCGGATCGGCCAATTCGATCTGATCCAGACCGAACCTTGAAACCATGCTCCCAGGTCGTCTTTGCTCGCCACTGGCATTCATCTCGCGGATTTTACAAAGCTTCTTGATCACATTTTTGAGTTTTGAACCCGTTTTGACTCCGATTCAAAGTATTTACTCTCTCAAAGCAAGACAGACAAGCAAGATCAACTCTTAGGATTCCAAACTTGAATCTTCTCAATCATAAATTTAACCCTAGTTTCTTATAGTCTACTATTCTTCTAGGTACTCAAAAACCATAACCCTGTATAGTATATTTCGAAAGCCCATTTCGGGAGAATCACTTCGAAATTAAAAATATATTTGAAGCTTTACTTGAGATAGGCGTCAAACTATATGCTTGAAGGAAAACCTTTGAAATATCCAACAATTATAGCATATATAGGTTAGCCACCTCGAGAGGGCCAATTCGTCATCATAAGTAATATCTCACATACTGACGTAGTTAGTATACTATTTTGAGGTTGCAATTTGAAAATCGCAATTTTAAGCATTTCAAGATAATCTATTGAAATGACCTTTCAACGATCATTTAAAAACAACAATGAGATTATCTTTCGAAATAGTCATCAATTATTATCATATCTTGAAATAAGAATATTTTGAACTGTATTTATTAAGGAAACATTCCTTGACTCTAATTATTCTTTGACATTAATGAATTCGAAATCTTTCTCTAAAAGCATATGGGAAAATAAACATCAGACTTTCAGGAATGGAGGGCCAGAGAGATAAGTCCTATCAAGATCTTCAGAGATGTTATAGCATTTAAGGACTTGAATCAACACAGAACATAACATATCATTAACTTTATAAACTCATATTCATTACTAATCCAAACGTTGTGAAAGCATTTATTGAAACGTTGTATATTGAATTAGACGTTTTGGATATTTAATATTCAAATCAAAATGCCTGTTCAATCAAACATTTTCAATCTGCTCATGAAACGTTGCAAACGGTTACGTAACGAGTCTGAGGCTATAAAAGGGCAATGACACATCAGAAAGAGGGATTGGATTTATGATCATTTGAACTCATATTCATTACTAATCCAAACGTTGTGAAAGTATTTATTGAAACGTTGTATATTGAATTAGACGTTTTGGATATTTAATATTCAAATCAAAATGCCTGTTCAATCAAACATTTTCAATCTGCTCATGAAACGTTGCAAACGGTTACGTAACGAGTCTGAGGCTATAAAAGGGCAATGACACATCAGAAAGAGGGATTAGATTTATGAGCATTTGACATTCTTTGAGAATTTACAGAGCCTTTGTCGTAGGAATCCTCTTTTTTGAAATAAGCATAAGATTTGTGGTGTCTTTCTGAACATTCCTGACTGATCTACTTATTTCTTTCTTTGCTATCAATTTACAAAAGAAAACCTTTCATTAGAACGGTCTTTCTTTGATGTAGGCCAGCGAAAGCAAGTATTCGAATCCATTGTTGTACAAACCAATTTGGTTAATTGGCATTTTTGGTCATTTACTGGTTTATGCATCACTAGTTTTGGCGACTCCACTGGGGAACTTGTTTGTTCCCTTTCATCTCTCTTGAATTTTGATCAGTCAAATGGCTCCAGAATTTCCTATTGTCAACACTACCGGAACTCAAGATCTTCCTGTGGATCCTACTATTAATACAGTTGATCCATCAACTGTAACTGCCACTATAGTATCAACAACACCTTCTACTTCGAACGCGTCACTATCATCTGAGGACATAGTCGTAGCCATGTTAGAAAAGATGGCAGTCATGCATCAAGAGATGATGTCATTGTTGGATCATCAAGTTGCAGCTTCTGCTCGAGCAGCACCTCAGACAAACTTTATACCACCACCATCATTGCCATCATCAGTTATCCCTTCATTTCCATCAGTTGCTACCACCAATATCTCAATAGTGGAACCAAACAAGCCTACTTTCGAGAATTGCCCAAGTATTTTGCCTTCTTAGGAAATTCTATCACAATCAGTTGTTCAGCCAACCATCATACCATGTCACGTACTGTCATCTTCTACTCCTCATTTTGGAACTCTTGAGGAAGTAGAGACACCTTTGAAGAAGTCACAAACTTGAGATCCTGAATGGGTCAAAAGTGATGATTGCCCACCATATCCTCTTGCCTTGTTAAGCAAGCCATATCCTAAAGACTATGTGAGTCCCAAATTCCCTAAGTTCACTGGTCAAACGGGGAGTGTAAAGGAGCACATAAGTCGTTTCATTGAGGACTTGGGAGCCCATGCTTCAAACAATGATCTCAGATTGAGAGAGTTTTCGAAGTCCTTATCGGAGAAAGCCTATACTTGGCATAACAATTTGAAGCCAGGTTCTTTGGAAACTTGGGAAGATATGTCAGCAATATTTCTCAAGAAGTTCTTCATTATTGAAGAAGTCTATCCTATTGTAGACTTGAGTAGGGAACATCAGGGCTAGCCTGAAGGTCTTGTGGAAAATGTCAAGCGATTTCGAGACTTGGTTATGTCTTATACAAAAATAGTGGCTGAGGAACAATTTGTTGAACACTGTATAAATGGGATTCTCCTTGAATACAAAATTCATTTGGAAAATTTGAAGATTTTGAGTTTTACCAGACTATATGAAGCAGTCCAAAAGACAAGTGCTTCGATGCCTAGCCCTGCTAAGAAGCTCGAAAGAAGAAGAAATGAGACTATTCTGATTGAGGATAGTCCCTCGAAGAAAAGAAGGAAGAATGAGAACAAGGGTTCTCAAGATCCTCCCCCTGAGTCAGACTGCACACCGGCTTAATTCAACATCCTGTTTGACAATTGGGTGAAAGATGACCATGTCAAACTTCCTATTCCGAAGACGGTTCTATCATCAAAAGATCGGAGTAATCCGAAATTCTGCAAGTATCATCAATACATAGGTCACGACATCTATGACGGTTATTCCATAAGGAGGTTGTATTATCTTTGAGTGAAGCTTGGAGAAATCGAATTGCAGCCCGAAACAATTCACACTGATCCTTTGCCAAATCTTAAAGGTGAAGAGGCAGCTATGAATGTCATTGTTTCGGAAGTGACCAGAGATGTTGTCTATCCTCTGAGGATAGATTTGTTGAAATATCAAAGTCTGAACAAATAGCTATTCGAGCGTACGCTCAGAGGCTATCATTGAGAGAAGCATAGGAGGAATGTGCCACTGCTATTTCTAAAGAAGGTCTGATAACGTTTGGACCAGAGGATATGATGGTTTCATATGAAAACCATGGAAGGTCCCTTTACTTGAACTTTGTTTTACAGGGTGTAGACATTCGAAGATCCTTGGTGGATGTAGGATCTTCTTTGAATATCATTCTAATAGGCATTCTGAAGACTATTGGAGTATCATCCGAAAGGGTGATTCCTCAGGAAATGAAGATCTATGGTTTCGACGCTCGAAGCCAATACGCTTTGGGTCATGTGACCCTCAAACTACAGGTTGGACCATACAGATATCTAACTTTGTTTAATGTGTTGGATAGTGAACCAAAATATCACATTCTGTTGGGACGACCTTGGATTCATAGATGCAAGCTTGTTCCTTCAATCTACCATTAATGCTGCAAAGGCATTCGAAATGGTAAGATAGTTTGACTTGTTGCTGATCCATGCCCATTCGATCAGCTCGAAGTTCATTTGGCAGATGATGTCGAGTATGATGAGTTTGCACTAGCTGGTGAGTGTCAGGTCTCACTCCCTCGAGGAATTTCTCTTCTAGTATGGCCAACACTCCTAGCTAACCTTGATATGACTTTATCAGAGTCTGGACCTTCGAAAAGGAAGGTAAAAGAAGAAAAGAAAAAGGAACAGAAGAGAAGAAAAGACCTGCTGCTGAAAAACCTGCTTCAAAAGCTCGTTGCACTGGAGTTGTTACACCTGAGGGACGCATCATATGTCGTCTTTTGTCTGAATCAGATCAGAAAGGACAAGGAGAATCTCTTTCGAAAGTTGTTTCGAAGGAGATAACAATGAAAGAGCATGACCCTAAGGCTTATCATGTCAAAATTCCAAGGATGAGGATAGTAATGACATCCCATCTACGGCATAGATTTTTGAAGTACAGCATGAAGTCCAGGAAGCACCTAAGCAACTCAAAGATGGTGTGAAAATTTTGTTCTCAAGACCCTAGAGGAAGTAAACTTATCTGAGCTAGGGGAAGAAAAGAAGACCACTTTCATTAATGCTAGCCTATCTTTTGAGGAGAAGGCTAATCTTGTAACACTGTTGAAAGCTAATAAAGATGTCTTTGCTTGGTGCTACGATGATATGTGTGGATTGGATCCTCAATTAGTCACACATAGGTTGCATTTATCTTATGATATTAAACCTGTCAAGCAATCATCTCAAACCTTCAAGCCCGAAATTGAATTGCAAATCAAGGCTAAAATAGAGAAGCTTCTGAAGGCTGGTTTCATTAAACCAATACAATATTCGACTTGGTTGGCGAATGTTGTGCCTGTGAAGAAGAAGAATGGACAAATCAGATGCTGTGTTGACTTTCGAGATCTCAACAAAGCAAGTCCTTAGGATGAGTTTCCATTGCCGAACATGGATCTTCTCATTGATGCTACAACAGAGCATGAAATGTTCTCTTTCATGGATGGTTATAGTGGTTATAACCAAATCAAGATGCATCGCATGGATGCTCAATATACAGCATTTCGAACTCCTTTAGGCAATTTCCACTATACAGTAGTGCCTTTAGGATTGAAGAATGCTGGAGGAACTTATCAGCGCGCAATGACAACTATCTTTCATGATATGATGTATAAAGAAGTGGAGGATTATGTGGATGACATTGTTGTAAAATCCAAAGAGCGTTCTCAACACCTTGAAGTGCTGCAGAAAGTATTTGAGCATTGCAGAAATTACAAGTATAGAATGAACCTTGCTAAGTGTGCTTTTGGGGTTACTGCTGGCAAATTTCTTGGTTTTGTTGTTCACAGACAAGGAATTGACTTAGATCCCATCAAGTCAAAAGCAATTCTTGAAATGACTCCTACAAATCAGAAGCAATTGAAGTATTTTCTTGGAAGAGTTTCATACATTCGAAGGTTCGTTCCAGGTCTTTCAGCCTATATATCTCCTTTCCAAGTGTTACTTCAAAAAGGAGCATAATTCATATGAACTTCAGAATGTCAACAAGCCATTGAAAACATCAAGAATCTATTGAAGCATCTTCACACCATGGTTGCACCAATTTTAGGGAAACCACTTCGAATGTATTTGGCCACTTCTGATGATGCTATTGGAAGATTATTAGTTCAAGAAGATGATCGAGGAATTGAGATGCCTGTATACTATATCAGCAGACTCTTGCGCGGAGAAAAAGTAAAGTATTCTTAGGTAGACAAGTTCAATCTTGCCTTATATCACGTGTCTCAAAAGTTGAGACATTATCTTCTAGCATGTCCGACTGTTTTGGTTATCTGTTCGAATCCTATTAGATATTTGTTATCTCAGCCTGTATTACTTGGAAGGTATAAAACGTGGCTATTGCAATTATTAGAATTCGACATTGCTTGCGAAATGCCCAAAGTTATCAAAGGACAAGCAGTAGCTGATTTACTTGCTGCTTTCTCGAAAGTGCAAGATGAAGAATTACCCGAAATTGAAGTTGCTTCTGTGGAAGATCAAGAATGGAAAATGAAATTTGATAGATCATCAAATTCAAATGGAGGAGGAACTGGAATTGAGTTCACTTCAAGTGATGGGAAACACTTGTACTATTCTTTCAGGTTGGATTTCGTATGTTCCAATAAAATAGCAGAATATGAAGCTCTACTTATTGGCCTGATTATCGCTAAATAGATGGGCATGCAAATATTGAGTCTTCAGAGCTTCAAAAGTCATCATTTCTCAGATTAATGAGGATTTTGTTGTTAAGGAACATGAATTGGTTACATACAGAACAACTATTCAGGCATTTATGAGTAAGTTTGTTGAATGTGTTTTAATGCATATTCCAAGGGCCAAGAATCATCAAGCAGATATTTTGGCTAATTTGGGAAGCAGATTGAGTTTGAATGAAGATTCTCAATAAATTGAAGTTATCTGAAAGATCCTACCAGCAACTATGGATCCCGAAATTGAGCAAGAAGATATTCTCTCAACTAATTGGAAGCACACTATATTACATCAACTTCAGCATTCAACAACAATCTTCGTAATTCCTATTCGAAAATTGGCTAATTTCTTTGAGGTTGGTCATATTCTGTGTTTCAAGACTTTGAATGGAGTATTACTTCGATGTGTTGGAGATGAAGAAGACAGCAGATTCTCAGTGATATGCATGAGAAAACTTGTGGTAATTCAGATTCTATTCCCTTAAATAGAAGATTGCAAAGATTTTGAGTATATTGGCCAACCTTGTCTCTTGACTCTTCGAAATTACAGAAAAGTTGTCTTGGTTGCCAAAGCACTCCCAATATCATGGAAGTATGCCCCATCTTTTCAGAGGAAGAAGACTGGAGAAGACCCTTCATATGGTTCTTAAGGGATGGCTTTCTACCTAACAATGCATATGAAGCCCATAGAATTCGAAGGAGAGCTACTCTGTTTCACTTTCAGGAAGGTCATCTATTTTGAGTAAATACAGATAATAATTTACCCAGATGTCTTGATTCAAAAGAAGCAGCCATTGTACTTCGAGAAGTACATTCAGAAGAATGTGAAGCTTATCAAGGAAAAAGAAAGTTATATGAGAAACTCTGTGATATGGGATATTATTGGCCTTTTATAAAAGATGATGCAGTTGAATATGCTAAAAAGTGGTCAAGATGTTAAATACAAGGAAACATCCCAAGGCAACATCCTCGAAGCATGCAGTCTATTATCATCCATATCCATTTCATAATTGGGGGCTAGACTTGATTGGTCCAATCAATTCTCACAGCAGAAGATGAAATACATGGATTTTAGTTGCTACTGAATATTTCACCAGGTTGGTAGAAACAATTGCTCTTAAGAGAGCAACAGGAGTTGTTGTGGCTTAATTCATTAAAGAATATCTCATTGCTCGAGGAGGAGTGCCTCGAAGAATTATACTGACAACGGTTCTTCATTCCTAAACCGTCCAGTTTGAGAAATGCTTGCAAGGCATAATATTATCCACAACAAGTCTACACGGCATTAACCTCAAGGTAATGCACAAGCAGAAGCTACAAAAAAGACTTTGATTAAGCTGTTAAGTAAGTTAACTTATGATCATCCTACTCAATGGTATGAACATTTGTTTAATGTGTTGTGGGCTTACAGAGTATCTAAGCATCGAGCTACTAAAGGAACTCTATTTTCATTGGTATATGGAATGTAAGCAATTCTACTTGTTAAGTTACAAATATCTTCAGCCATAATACTTCAAGCCACTGAGATGGATTGGGATACTCATGATCTGGTTACAATTCGAATGCAACAGATAAATGACTTAAGTGAAAGAAGGCAACAAGCATTAGCAAACAACATTCAGTATCATCAAGTGATCTCAAAGGCTTATAAGAAGAAAGTTTCTCCTCGAGAATTTCATGTTGGTGAATTAGTGCTTCTAGCTTCTTTTTATGAAATGAGCAACACTATCAAGCCAAAGTTTGCACAAAGGTGGAATGAACCTTTCGAAATCATTGAAGCATATCCTTCAGGTTATTACAAAATTGTTTACTTGAAGAGAATGCACAAGAAGAATTATTCAACGGAAAATGGCTAAAGCATTATTATTTTTGAAGGAGAATAATTGTAACAAAATCTAAAGTATGCCAAAAGAAGCCCTTTATTGATATCAATCTTGAAAATACATTTCTTTTGGTAGAATATGAAAAGATACAATTATATCTGAAACGTCTAAAAGTGTCTTTGGCTTACTCTCTGTTTCGGACTTCAGCAATTGAACATATTGTTCGATTCCCTCAGCTTCTTTCTCTTTCACTTCGAGAGATCTTTTAAGCAATGCAATCTCTTTCTTCTTTTCCTCTAATTCTCGAGAACTGTTGGTAAGCTGGTCTAGAGTTTGATTCTTTTGAATTTCGAGTTCTACTCTCTCTTGAAAACAAGAAAGAGACTTCTCTAGAATAGAGAAATGTTTTCTCAACCATTCAACTTTCAAACCAAGAGTCTCGATGTTCAAAAGCGATGATCTCCTGTTCTTAAGGTCTTCTGAAGCAAGAGACGCAAAATTCTTCTATGACACCTTGTTCAAAAGAGAGCACAGTTCTTGATATCCTTCACTTCGCATAAAAGAAGAAGGAACCCAAACCTTGTCTAATATATCTCCATATGCATCAAAGACAGCATCCATCAATTTTGACGTATGAGAGAAAATCATGTAGCTTCCCTCATAAAGAACAAGTTGAGTAGAAGAAAGATCATATCTTTTCCTCTTTCGAAGGTTAATCCTTGTGGAAGAGAAAGAAGAAGAAGAAGCCTGAGCACTTGGCACTATCTCAACAGTTACAGCTATTGAAGTAGTAGATATGGCTTTTCAAACCGGAAGAGTAGATATCCCTGAGCAAGTAATAATTGATGGTATTGATGATGCAACAGCTGCAAATACAAATCAGAAGTTAGAAAAGAATTGAAATATGAAGTTTATGAAACTCATTTGAAAAAAGAGAGAGAGAGAGAGAGAGAGAGAGAGATAACTTACAAGATGAAGGGACATTTTCTATCACTAAAGAAAGAAGAATCTCAGAAGTGATTACAACCCTCGAATCAACAACACTTGAACCTCCTACTCTCAAATTTTCAACACATGAAATAGCAACATTTGAGCTAGCAGTAATAGAAGTACTTGTCTTCAAAATATCAATGTTCAAGTCAACAACATTTGAAGTTTTTATCACTAAGCTTTCGGCAAGAGATAATTGATCATCATCAATATCTATGACAAGAATGGAAGAAAGAGAAATTCCAACCATAATATCAAGAGTGATAACATAAGAAGGAGAAGAAGTAACTGGCAAATCATCAATAGATGAAGAAGAGGGGCTACTGCAAGAGGATTCGAAATAGGAGGTAAAATTTGTTCCTGTTCATGTACTTCTGGAACTTGAGCATCATTAGGAATATGCTGTTCTTCTTCCTTTATTCCCTCTTCTCAATTTTATTCTTCTTCTTCTTCGAGCTCCTCCCCTGATTCTTCTTCCCCAACTTTAGAATTTTCTTCATTTTCTTCCTCTTTATCACTCTCTTCAGAATCTGAATCCTGAATAGAAGATTTTGAAGGTTCCATAGCTTTTTGAATTGGTATTTGCTCTCCAGCTTGAGCAGCTTTCTCAGCAGCTTCATTTTGAGCGTTATAAATGCTTATCTCATTCAGCAAAGAATCATATGACATGTTCTTTGTAGAAGGAAGATCAATATTGGATAATCCTCTTTCGGCTCACATTCTGCTTACAACCATTTCAAGCTTAATTTTGCGTTTCTCAAGAAACGCAGGAGTATGCTCCTCTATAACTTCTTGAGGAACATCTGATGAGTTTTAGCAAGTTCCTGCAGATTATCAAGTATCCAAATTATGTTAAGAAAAAAGAGAAGAAGAAAGAAAACACAGCAATCCAAAATGTTGTTACCTGAGTCAGAGCATTCCTTGCTGAATGCTTAGCAACTTCAGTATTTTGAAGAAGTTTTGTTCTGGGAGCTACAAGTTCTTCTCGCTTTTTACTCTTTTCAGGTTTGGCTGAAAATCACAACACAGGTATGAGTGTTCAAAGTATAGAATATTCAAAAATATAATCTCGAAAGTTACCTGGTGAAGGTGCATTAGTAGACGAAGTGTCTTTTGTCTTTAGGCAATACAACAGATAGAGGAGCAGGGGATTGTTTCTTACTTCCAGTATCCTGCTAGCAATGACAATTATTATTTATAATTAACAAAAAAAGAGGAATTAAGGATAAAGTTATAAAGTTCATACTTACAGAAAGAGATTTCTTTTCAGAACTTTATCAAAGAAAAAGGAAGTTTTGTCTTTCGAAGCTTGATCATCAGAAATTTTCAAAGGAGGGCAACTGAAGATGTATTTTTATTCTTTGAAATCTTCTCACCCGAAGATTTTCTTCTAGAAGATCGAGGCAGTTTTTCGATTTCTTCCCCTTCTTGAGGAATATTCTCATGAGAACTTGGAGCAAATTCTCTAATTGAAGAATCAGGATAAAAATATAAGGAGAAGGAATGGAGATATCTTTCGAAGGAGCACTCGTGGTACTCGAAAAAAAAATATATGGCTGATTACATGATCTGACAGAACAGGTTGACCTTTTGGATATTGATCAAATTCCAATAACAACAGTTGCCAAAATTTAACCCATTTCTTTGAAGACCGGACTTTTCTGGAAAAGATTGCAATAATAGCATTATCGAAAGCCCAATGAAAATCTAATGCTTCTAAGATAATAAATCTTTTACCTGCTTCACGGGGAGAAGGAACAGCAGTAGGAATCACTTTCGAAGCACTCTGATCAAGTTTGAATTGCCTCAAAACTCTATGAAGCTGGTAATGAAAGGCACTCACAAAGTTACCTTCAACCATTCCAAGAACGAAACCATAATGAATGGTTACCAAGTAAATCTTGAAGAATTTCGATTGAAGATGGAAAACCGAAACCGTAAGAAAAGAATTCTTGGTAACCAAAAGAACTGAATAGTCAAAAAAACCAATTTTTTGAAGATAAGGTCTGTACAAAAATTCATCCTCATTATCCAAAACATCCACCAGGGAAACATTCCTATTAGGAGGATGATCAGCCCAGAAAACAGAACGAGCATTGGTAACACTCGTATCCAGAATTACAATATTTGAATAAATTTCAACTAGAGCATATTTTGGATAACGCTTCCAAAGGAAAACTTGAAGAAAAGTGGTGTCAACAATTGAATCGATTACTCGAGCACCTCTAGATCGAGCTTGATCAGAAACAAAAAGATCAAGACTCTCATACAAATTTCCAAGAAAAAGAGGAGCCAACGAAACTTCGAAACCTTGCTCTAACTTAATAGCTAGGGGAAAGACCTTGTTGTGAACTTTATCAGGAGAAAAACTCAGAAAAATAAAGTGAGATAACCAAGCAGAAAGAAAAGCTTCAAGAGAAATAGAGCTGTCCTTACCCAAACCCATATTAAGGGAGAGGATGTTCGACTTAGGCTTCACGTGTTCTTCCCTCCATAAATAGCGAATCTAGCCAGCTATATTCTGACAAGAGCCCTTACAAGATGAACTTGTCTTCTTTAAAGTAGCTTTTTGCATCGAAGGCTTTAAACCATTATTCAAAGCTTTTTCAATTGCAAATTCTTCGTGAGACAAAGATGTATCTCCAGGATGAATGCTGCCAATAATAGGTAGACTATATAAAGCTTGAACGTCTTCAAGAGTTGGAGTAATTTCTCCAAAGGATGTTACGAAAGTATGAGTCTGTGGATTCCAACAACGAATGAAAGATTTGAGCCCTTCATTATCCCGAGAAATCTGAGACCTTAAAGCACGAACGGCATTATAAATACCTGCACTCTTTAGTTTGGTTACATGAGCAGGATTTGAAATGCCGCTTCTACACCAAGAACCCCAGGCCATTGGCATACCTAGATGAGATTTGAAGCAAACTGTAGAAAGGAAAAAATCATTTCTAGAAGACCTAAAGTAAGGAATAAGTCAAAAACGACTAATATTCTCCTTAACCTCATAAGAGTTTGGATAAGGGG
The DNA here is from genome assembly GCA_031762675.1 of Pachysandra terminalis. Lineage (NCBI taxonomy): Eukaryota > Viridiplantae > Streptophyta > Magnoliopsida > Buxales > Buxaceae > Pachysandra > Pachysandra terminalis. The sequence goes on from JAUPMG010012171.1 coordinate 14,078, forward strand.
TCAGCAAATCTAAATCATTCTTAGGAAAAGGAATCCAATTATTAGAAGGATCCCATAGCAGTTCTCCCCAAGCTCCATACAAGGACTTGAAGGTCTTTCAAACGGTTGAACAGCTGCAAATTTTTGCTTCTTAACACTCTTTGTATTCTTAGGAGGCATTTCGAAATCAGAATAACAACACACAACAAAATATTCAAGAGAATATAGAAGAAACATAACATATGATAAAGAAGGAAGATGGTATCGATCAAGGTAAGTTGATCTTTAAAAATCCTTTCATATTTATACATTTGAAATTTGAAATGATTAGGTTTACCTCGAATTTCAAAACACGGTTTTCTCGAATTACTAAGCGTTGCTTACGTTGAACTAATACCCAGATGACACGTAGGCATTGCATTTAATGCAACGAAGGTTACACACAAAAGGCTGCAGTGACTGTTCACTGTAGCACTCATTACGTATTTAATGCGCATGCCAAATTGTCCCCTAAAGGTGTGCTTACAGTGTGTCTAATCAACACGTGATAAGCACAGGGGGCTAATGATGATATTCAATTCAATAAGAATGTGCCACTCGGTATAATGAAACAGAATATACATATATTTCAAATACCCGTTTTGGGAGAAATACTTCAAGAGGATCATTAAGAATTTGAAACGTTACTGGAGATTATTCGAGAGCCCACATACGTTGGGAGAATAATCTCGAATATGTTGAGAATATACTTTTGAAGTAGCTTATTTCGAAAGCTCATATGAAATGGAATTGTCTCGAAATCATAAATATTTTGAGGATCTACATAAAATAGACCTCATATATTCAAGCCCCCACATATGTTGAGAGAATCACCTCGAAATAAAAGCATTCTAAGGATCTACTTCAGATGGCCCTTAGTCCAAGTATTTTGAAGCTTTACTTGAGATAGACTTTAGATCAATATTTTTTAAGGAAAACCTTTGAAACATCAAGTATTTTGAAACTCTACATGAGATAGATTTAAAATTGAATACTTTAAGGTTTTACATGAGATAAACATTATATCAAATATCCTAAGGATCTACTTAAGATGGACCTTAGTCAAAGTATCCTAAAGCTCTACTTGAGATAAACTTCACACCTTCTTCGAAATATTAAGTATTCTGAAATCTTACATGAGATAAATTTCAGCCCATCCTAAGGATCTATTTGAGATAGACTTTATACAATATATCTTAAAGAATTTACTTGAGATGAATTTTTTAGATCAGTATTCTTTCAAAATTATACTTTTAAAATATTTTATCTCGAGATCATAAGTATTCTAAAGATCTACATAAGATAGATCTTAGATCAACATTCTTTCAAATGCCCATTTATATTGGGAGGGCTAATTCAAAATATTGGAGTATTATGCCGAAGTAACATGTGCATTGAAATTTTCTTCTTGAAGAGAAATCAATGAACAAAAGTTCAAAGTATTACTATTTCTAATTAGAATTGATTACAAAAGTATTTTGAAAATTCAAA